>MU224820.1:1160260-1172609 GCA_018584345.1 Thuja plicata
AGACTTGATGCTTCAATGGTTAAACTGAAACACTATGACATGTTTCTAATGCAACTTGAATTACAGATTTTCAGATCTATTTAAGTACATTACCTCTCTGATCAATGTATCAATTCAATTCTTTGTGTTCCACACTTTCTGCTCTGTGATGCTGTGTTTCACTGTTCGTCGGTGTCTGCAGAATTCTTTAGCTCTTGTTCAGCTTGATTGATCAGGACTGTATGAAGTTCTTCATTAGTTTCTCTTCAGCATCCTCTTTCTATTCACTCCTCTTCCCGTGAATGTGATTACGAAAATGAATTATGCTTGTCTCTTATATAGATATGATATTCACTGTTTCTTAATTCTTGATTCTTGGCGTGAAAAACAATCCAACCAGTTTGATTTAAAGCTTTAACTCCTGATTTATCTTGTAGTTATGTTCTTGCCAACTGTACATATCTTCTTTAAATCAATTACTTAACTCTAGTCGAATAAAACAAATAAAACAACTAGTTAAGTCTATCCTTAAGCTCTACCAGCTAGATATTTTGTCGTTTTCTGAACTCTCTGTTCTGTCGGTCAACTCTGTGGTTAGTCGTCGGTGATAACTGCCAGTTTTGTTGGTGTGACTCCAGTCAGCTTCGGGATCTTCGTCCGTCAGGCATCATTGGATTTTTCTCGTCAGGTAGCTCTATGTTCAGCTTTGTCGGGTATCACTATGATTTTGCCTCGTCAGGCAATACTGTCTTCTGCTTGTTGGGTATCACTATGACTTTTGTTCTTTGCCTTTACCGATGGTGTGCACTCCGTCGGTGTTGTCTGTCACTTAGTGAATAATTTAATTTTATGGATTGCTGAAAGCATAATCTCTGTTTCATTGATTCTCTTAAGTCTTTGACATTATGTTCATGACCGTACAGATGATACCAAGTTGACATTAATGACAATACAAACCATTAACTAATTTAATGTCTTGCATCATCTTCAACTTAACATTATCAAACATTCAATCAGTTACATGTCATCAGGTGGTATATGACACTAGCCCCTACTTCAAGGGTAACCTTTGAACATATAATATTGAGTCCTTGGAAACACCAAAAACACGTGCGACCTCTCAAGGGTGACACAGCTGTGTGAGCTGAACGTATGCGCATAAGTTGCGGGGCAAGGATTTTGTCTTCTCTACCAATTTTCTTTCTAGGGATAAGTGTGTGTCTTTTTGGGGCTTCAATATATACAATGTTAAAAATTTTCAAAGACTCCCTCGTTCTTCCGAGTTACTTTGTCCTCGGTTGAATTGTTTGCGATTACTGTTTGTGTCACGACTATTCATGCTTGACAATAATTGGTTCTACAACATTGAAACAAACAGACTATTAATCTGAAATTGTGTGTTCTGTCAGAGAACAGTCTTTACTGTGTCTCAAAATTTGTTTGCTGTCTCGAAAAACATTCCAACTATCTGTTTTTGGACAACTTCGTTTGGCCTTATGCCAATTTTCGTGCGATAAAACACTTCTTCAGCTCTGTCTGTGAGAAGCTTCGCGTAATTTGTTGATAATCTATGCGCGAGTAGTACACTATTTGCTACTGTATTCTATCACCAGTCAGTCTTTCTCCGCGCTAGGTTGCAAAACTTTGCGCGGGCCTGTGTGAATCTATGCATGAGAATACACTTCTTTACGCGAAACTGCCCCAAAATTGTCAAAACAACGAGCTGTTTGCTGTCAGTTCTGTGCTCCTTTGATCAATCTGGTTTTTATCTGAGGTCTTTTTGATTGCTTCCTGTCTATACACAGTCTGCAATTGGATGTCTCGGGTTGAGAACTTTGTGATTCTCGCTTGAATTTGCCTCATCTTTTATCTATCTCTCTTTTTACTGTGTTGTCATACCTTGCGACGCAATAGTCAAACTCTCGGCTGTTCTAGCCTTACTTCTGACAATTCACGTTAGGTATACCTCACCTGTTGGCACTCTTGTGGATTTTTCTTGAGGCATAGTTCCAGGCATTGTCCTAAGTTCACTCTCCTTGTGTCATTTTTGTCTATGACTATTACAACTTGAAGTAGTAGCGCATTCCTCCCACGTGTAACTAGATGTAGTAGACCTCAAAATTGAGGAAGAGGTCATTCCAAGATTATCACACAGTTAGAGTGCAGTAGAGGATCTTCACCCTCCTCTTCGTCAACTACCACTAGCGAGGGATCATCTCGATCTTCCTGCCCGATTTTTAGACCTTACGTCCAATGTTCATTCCGAGTAGACTTTAGTAGTGTTCAAAACCCATTGTTTGAAGAACATACAAATTCTAGAGAGTTATTTCCTAAACTTGACGTTGTCAAAACAACAAGAGTTCCCGTAGATACTACACCTCAGGATACTCAACCTCCTTGTATTGCATCTTTGCACACTGCCCACTTGCATTCTGACAAGATGGAAGAACACAATCAATCAGGTGAACATAGCACAGGTGACGATCACTCTAAAACTAGAAATAACTTCCATTTTCAAGACCCCCCTAATAATGAAGAGAAAAAAATAACCCAAGCGGATATCGAAGGTGATTGTTCCAATAAGAACTTCTGTAGGATGATGGACATTCTCCTAGCTCAGGAGAAATAGAAATACCTTCTTGAATTGGCCAACCAAGGAGCCAAACTACCCTCAGATTACAAAGTAGAGACACTTGTGGAGAAAGAGGAAGAAACCGAAAACTCCAAATTACAAAAACAAGTTCAAAGTATGCAAGAACAAATCCTTCAACTCATGAAGGAGAAAGACAAACCTGCTACACAGTTCACACTGGAAAGCATATGTCTATTCCCATTTTATAAGAGTTTATGCATGCCTCCTTTTCCTAAAGGAGTTGAACTTCCCAAGTACGATAAATACTTGGGTACCTCTGATCCCCAGGATCATCTGAGAGAGTTTGGTGCTCTCTCTATGGAGTTCATACATGATCAAACCTACCTCATGCATCTCTTCCCACGTAGTTTGGGAGGGTCAGCTATGGAGTGGTTCTCTAGGCTACCAATTGGCATCAAGACTTTTGATGAAATTGCCAACTTGTTTCTGCAACACTATTCTCACAACATCCAACATCCGGTTCACATCCGAGATCTTTGCAACTTGAAACAAAATCATGGGGAATCCTTCTTGACATTTTTTCAGAGATGGAGACAACTTATACAAGATATTCTCATAAAATACCCGAATCTGAGAAGTTGGACATCTTCCTAGATAATCTTCTTCCCAACTTTGGGTACCAAGTAGAGCTGCAAGGTCCTTTGACCTTTGACGACATTATTAAGCAAGCTGTGAGAATTGAGACGTTTATGGTCAAGAAAGGAGAACTGACCTTGCACAAGGAAAATAAACAAGGGTCTTCCTCCTCAAGCAAAGATAAACCCAAATTTCCCGACAAGAACCATAATGTTGTGAATGATGGAGTTGTAGACAATGTGACTCCCAAGCCTTCAAAGGCTGCTTTTAATCTCACTACCACAATGTAGACATCCAAGGCCATTGAACAAGCTGCAGCAGAATCCAAACCGAGTACTTCGCATTTTTTTGGCTCTAAACCTTGGGCTCCTAGACCCAAGTGTGACTTCACTCCTTTAGGATAACCTCTTGAGGCAGTTTACAAGACTCTCTTGGACAATCATTTACTCACTCCACTAGATAATTCATGACCCTATGATTCGCAACCAAGACCCTCTTGGTGGAATGAATCTGCTTATTGTAATTTTCACCAAAACAAAGGTCATAAAATGGCTACTTGTTTTAAATTGCGGTATAAAATCCAAGATCCCATCGATAGTGAGGTTATTGTTGTGGGAGGTCACAACAAGAACTCAGACCACCAAGATTTTAAAGACCCATTTCCTCCTCATGGGAAAGGTGATTCATCCAAAGGCAAAAATACGGATGCTAAGGTCAACTATACATACACCAATAACGACAATGTCATTAATATGGTTGAACCAGTTGATGCTGAATACTGTAATGTTGTTATTCTCAAAGGAAGGGAAGATGCACCCAAAACTCCTTTCATCTTACAAGGGCCTGTGTCTCAGCCTTCCAAACAAGAACAGTCTCAGGTTAGCGCAAACGCTATTACTTGATCTCGTGGTAAGATCGTCCTCAAAGGCCCCGAGCCTTCTGCATCTGTACCAACACAACCTATAGACAAAGCTTATGTTGGCTCTGTCAACAAGAATCCAAAATCAGTTTGCTTGTCTAATACTACCAATTATAGCGTTCTAGACCAACTACAATGCACCAACACTCAGATCACCATCTTTGAGCTGCTAAAAATCTCCCCTTCTCACAGGGAAATCCTTGGTAAAGCCCTCACTGAGGCAAATATCCCAAAAGACCTCGATCTTGACCGGTTTCAATCCATGGTAGGTCATTTGACCTCCCCTCATTACTTGTCCTTCTCTAAGGAAGATGACCATTCTTTGAGTCACTCGCATAATAACCCCTTGCACATTGAAGTCATGATTGTTCCAAAACGCGTTGGCCGTGTTCTCATAGACAATGGCGCTGGCCTTAACATTTGCTCTTCTAACTTCCTTACTGAGTTAGGCTACGACGAAGATTGCATGGATGCCCGCAAAAAGATTACTATTAAGGCCTATGATGAAGAAGAATGGAAATCTAAAGGATTAGTGGTGTTACCAATCAGAGTGGGCCCTGTTGAAAGGGATGTTATCTGTCAAGTACTTGATGTCCCTTTAGCATACAATATTCTGCTGGGAAGGACATGGATTCACGAAATGCAGGTTGTTCCTTCAACATACCATAAGTGCATTAAGTTCCCTTTCAAAGGATCTGAAGTGACTGTAGCTTCTAATACACCCTATGATTGCAATACCCTCACAAAATCTGCTGATATCTTTGTGCCTGCCAACAAAGAGTCTATTGAGTTCTTCGAGACTAAACTACAGGAAATGGAAAAGACTCTAACACTCAAAGAAACTGACATGAGAGGATATCAGATTGAACCCGTGCTATCTATTACATCTCTGCCTTTGTCTCCACATTCTTATGGGAGACCTTGTAAGGACGCTAAGCCTTCTACAGTTCCCCCTCAAACAAAATATGGTGGCACCTTTGTACAGGCCACGGCACCATTAGAAGAGGAAGATGAAAATAAAGCTATCACAACTTGGATCTATAAAGGGGAGGACACCTCTGAACAAACCACCCCACCTTATGACATAAACCCTGAAGAGTATGGTAAGGGTCTGACTATTATGAAATACTTTGGCTACAAAGGAAAGGGTCCTCTAGGTGCGAACCATAAAGGATTGATCACACCACTTGAAGCTATTGGTCGTCGTACACATGACTCTACAGGTATAGGCTTCAAGAAGCTCACATTTCAACTGGGAATAAACAAATTTGTGCCTCACACAAATCAACAACCAACACCTGAAGATACTTCCCAAACTGAAGAGTCCGAAGACAGCTCGGAGGAAGATTGCTTCCCTTGTCCCATTCCTCCCGATCTGGCAGCATTCTTTGCTGAGCTAGATGACTTTATACTGCATGTCAGTACAGTCGAGACTAACAACGATTATGATGTAACCACTCCACTTTCTCCATTAACCTACGAGCGGTGGAAAGAAATGCACACTGTCAGTTCAGGTCATCAGGGTGATTTGTACATACCACCACACTTCCAAGATCCATTTGAACAGGAATCCCAGCCACTCCTCGCTAAACAAGAAGCAAACATTGATGAAGAACCTATGTCACAAGGTGCTTATCTCACCATAGCTGAAGTTATAGGCAAAACTCACCCAAACTGGGGACAAAGGGTTGATTTCACTCATGTTCTTGATATGATGCCTAATGATGAAACAGACTCATGAATATGAGTTCGACAGATTGTCATATGCCACCTCTGACAGGGATATAGATATAGTTCACACGTATGAAAACCTTCTCGACGTAAGTAAAGGGTCTAGTATAAAGTCAAATGAGTCTGATTTCATCGCTGTTAACATGTCATCTACTACGGTCACTAGGAACCAAAGGAATTCGAATACACCTTTGGATAAGATTGCTCTAGGTCTCGACTTGCTTGTCCGTGCTTTTGATGATTATACTGTGAACGCACTTGAACCTGTCACTTCTCTTTTACTCTGCCATCCCGAGCTTATAGACTAGAACTCTCCCTCCTCATCTAATGAAGTCCTTACGTTCTAGAACGATTACACTCTTGCTTGTTACCTCAACGCTGTTGAACCTGTAACGTCCTCCACTAGTGAAGAAAGTGTCAACATGACCGAAGCTGATATCAAGTATCTTAGTCACAAAATCAAAAGAAAAAAAAATAGGCGCTCTGATGGTGAAAACCACATTGTGGCAGTGTCAGAGCCCAAAAAAGTCAAAATAACAGACGTATCCAAGGGTGAAAACCTCTCTGAGGCGCCTGAGGATGAGATACTTGATACGCTTCCAAGTCATTTCCAGGAACAATCATCTGTGCTTATTGAACCAACCCAACCAATCAACTTGGGTACTGAAGCTGAGCCTTAGATCATTCATTTGGCACAATCATTATCCGAGGCAGAAAGAGAAGAATTTATTACATTCTTCTGGAGTAAAAAGATAAACTTTGCATGGAAATATTCAGATATGTCGAGATTAGATCCTAATTTAATCGTGCACCACTTGTCCATTGCACCAGGCGTCAAGCCTGTCAAGCAAAAGCTTCAGAAAATGCATCTGCATGTGGCTCTACTTGTCAAGGCTGAATTAGAGAAACTTCTTAAGGCTGTGTTTATCAGAGCAATTGACTATGCAGAATGGATCTCTAACATTGTTCCAGTATGCACAGACTTCAGAGACTTGAATAAGGCATGTCCTAAGGACGAATTTCCATTGCCCAATATTGATATGATTGTCGATATGACAGTAGGATATGAAATGTACTCACTAATGGATGGTTTCTTTGGCTACAACCAAATAAAATCGCGCCAGAGGACCAAGAGAAAAATGCTTTCATATGTGCATGGGGCACCTTTTGCTTGAATGTCATGCCCTTTGGCCTCAAAAATGCCGGTGCTACATATCAGAGATCACCACCATATTTCATAACATGATGCATAAAACAATGGAGGATTATGCTGATGACACTCTAGCTAAGAGCATGCAACGAGAGAAACATCTTGTGGATCTAGGTCCTGTACTAGATCGCATGGAACAATTCTGTCTGAGGCTCAACCCTAAGAAATGTGCATTAGGCGTAACATCTGAAAAATTGTTTGGTTATATTATCTCTGCAAAAGGCATCGAGGTGGATCCTGCGAAAGTTCAAGCTATCATAGAAATGCCGCCACCAAAGAATATCAGACAAATGAGAGGACTTCAAGGCCGCTTATAGTCTATTCGGCGCTTCATCTCACAACTGATAGACCAGTCCCAACCATTCACAAAGACTTTACATAAGGGTGTGACTTACCAATGGAGCAAAGAATGTGATGAGGGGTTCACACAAATCAAACAGTATCTTGTGAACCCACCAATATTGATGGCCCCTATTCATGGGAGGCCGCTTATACTTTACATCTCTGCTACAAATACATCATTGGGTGTCCTATTAGCCCAAGAAGATCAGAACAACAAAGAAAGGGCTATCTACTACCTTAGTAGAACTCTGGTCTCATATGAAATGAACTATTCTGTTATAGAGAAGGCTTGCCTCACAGTGGTATTTGCTTCACAAAAACTGCGACACTACATGCTAGCACATACTACATGCCTTATTGCTAAAATTGATCCTTTGAAATATTTTCTCAGTAAAGCTACCCTCACAGGTAGACTAGCTAAATGGGTCATGCTTCTCAGTGAATTTGATATTGAGTATGTAGAGAGAAAAGCCATCAAGGGGCAAGCGATTGCAGATCAGTTGGAAAAAACACCTCTAGTAGATCATCAACCATTGAACATTGAATTTCCAGATGAGTCCATATTACTTCTCACACATCGATCCTAGATTATGTTCTTTGATGGTTCATTTACCCAACAGGGGTCAGGTGCTGGGATACTATTCATAACGCCTAAAAGGTACTCTTTACCAAAAGCATACAAGCTATTGTTTCCTTGTACAAACAACATCGCCGAGTACAAAGCCTTGATCAATGGTATGAAGATTGCCGTGGAGTGGCGAGTGGATGAGCTCAACGTCCTTGGAGATTCATAGTCAGTCATCAATCAAGTAAATGATATCTATTAGACAAAGGATGACAAGTTGGTGCCTTATAAATGGTTGGTTGATGACCTTAGCAAGTATTTTGTTCACATCACATTTCAACAAGTTCCAAGGCAGATAATAAAGCGGCAGATGCAATGACTACTCTTGCTTCCATGTTACAGATGGCAGAAAATGATTTCCAAAATGAATTCCTAGTGGAGATGTTATGCCACCCAACCTATGATTCCCCTGAGTCCCAGATGATCTATTCTATTATTGGACATGACTCATCCCACTACCATCATATCTACTCCTACCTTCGTGACCAAATTGTTCCGGCCACTTACACTCGGAATGAGAAACGTCACTTAATCTGTACTGCTTCACGGTTTGTCCTAATAGCTAACGACTTGTATAGACGAGGTCTAGACGGTACCCTCCTTAGTTGTTTAGAACCCGATGAGTCCAAGCGTGTGTTAGTGCATGAAGGGGTCTGTGGGTCTCACTCAAACGGCTTAACACTGGTTTGTAAACTTATTAGAGCTGGTTACTATTAGCCAGATATGGAAAAGGAAGCCACACGGTTTGCTAAGTCTTGCAAACAGTGTCAACTACATGGAAATCTGATTCATTCTCCAGCCAAGGAGCTCATTCCCTTCATTACCTTTTGGCCTTTTCAACAATGGGCCTTCGATTTGGTGGGTCAGATCTATCCCTCGTCATCAAATGGACATAAGTTCATCATCATAGCTACAACCAATTTCACCAAGTGGGTGGAGGTAGTCTCTCTTACCATAGCCAATGAAAAATCTATAGCAATGTTCATTCTCAATTACATCATCTGCAGGTATGGTGTACCCTCAACAATAATCACTGATAATGGGGGGAAAATAAAAAACAAGGATTTGACGGAGTTATGCTCCAAATTTAAAATCACTCAGCATTGGTCTTCCATCTATTATCCTCAAGGTAATGGACAGGCAGAAGCGTCAAACAAAACAATCCTTAAAATCCTGCATCGCACGGTTCACAAATATGGATGAGATTGGCATCTCCGGATCAATCTAGCTCTCTGGGCATACAGGACAAGCATAAGAACACCAACAGGGGCTACGCCCTATGCTTTGGTTTACGGAGTAGATGCTGTGTTACCAATTGAGGTTGAGATTCCTTCTCTACGAGTCTCTCTGAAAGACCTCATTACTGATGATGATAACAAAATATCCTGGCTACAAGAGCTTGAACTACTCGATGAACATGCGCAAGTGGCGTTCGATCACCTTAGATCATATCAGAAAAGGATGTCCAAGAGCTATAACAAGAAGGTTCGACCGCGGGACTTCCAAGTGGGTGACCTCGTTCTGAGGGAGAACCCTAAGAATCAACAACGTCGGATCTAGAAAGGAAAGTTTGAACCAAATTGGTTTGTTCTGTATGTTGTCATTGCAGTATTTGGGTC
This sequence comes from Thuja plicata, assembly GCA_018584345.1. NCBI lineage: Eukaryota > Viridiplantae > Streptophyta > Pinopsida > Cupressales > Cupressaceae > Thuja > Thuja plicata. The sequence goes on from MU224820.1 coordinate 1,169,915, forward strand.
TGACACCTATCAAATTTCTACTACTGAAGGGGAACAACTCATGAAGCCGATCAACGCCCTTCATCTGAAACGATTCTCTAGCTGAGACCTCTTCAGTATGCTCATGTACATAGTAATGTCTTGAAAAATACTTAAAATTACAAAATGTCCTGAAAAAATAAAAAAAATAGAATTGTCCTACTTGGTGGATGGAGTTTACCATTCACAAAATCTCCTAGTCTTACAAGAAAAGGCAGTAATGTGAATATCTGTCTTCTTCTTTTCCCCCAAAATCCATCCGGATAAGTTTTTGTATACCTCATCACGAGGGCACGTGGCTTATATTGGCTCTGGTTTAATGAGATTTCCCACGGTTCTGCAACTATATCTACCTGTTCAGGAGACCTACTCTATATCAGAAAATACAAAAAAAAGAAGAAAAAAAATAGTGCCATTGATGAAAACTTGACAAACAGGCGTCATGGTAGAAAAAATAGAATCTCCGCCAAGACGGTGAAAACTGGTAAACATGCGCCTCTTGTTCCACATTGTTATATCTATTACAACATTGCTATATCTATTACAACATTGCTTGGCCCTGTTCAATTGCTTCCCAACTTTCCCGCTTTCCTGCTTTCAGTTGCCTATCCTCTCAGTTACCTCCAAGACACCAATTTACATGGATTGAAATTGGTCCTACTCTCGGGGTAACCCTCCTGGTCTAGGGGGCACTGTCCTATTACCTATTGGGATCTACTTCGCGACAGTCACCAGTGGTTCTCACTGCGTCTGCCTACTATTGCTTTGCTTATACTCAGATTTCTCTATCTTGAGAATCTCCCTCGCATCAGTCACCAGTGGTTCTCACTGTGTCTTCCTACTGATGCCTAGCTATTACTATGACCTTCTCACTCGCAAATCTCTCGCACGTCAATCACTAGTGGTTCTCACTGCGTCTGTCTACTGTTGCCATACTTTTGAGATTGCTTGCATCCGTTATAGTTGGAGTTATACTCAAACGTTCTATCTATCGATACTTAGTCTTGAAAATTCTCTGCTTTAGTTTGTACAAAGCTTTCAGACACTTTTGTGACATTCTGGTTCCTCTGTGCACCCTCCTGACTTGATACCAATACCGAATCATGAGCTTGGGGGAAACCACATCAAGTTTGTCCTCACAACATACGTCAAGTCAGCCACCATTGCTTGGGGCATGAGTCCCTCACTTTGATCATATCTTTAGTCAATAATCTTGTCAGTTCTAAAGGGCAACACTCTACTGGCACAAAACATGTGTTTTTCAACACCACAATCAACTATGTTTTTCAACACTATCTTTGGATACATCTGTATTTTTCAACACACATTGGATATCTCAAACGTAAACATCTATCGATAACAATCAAACACAATGCACTCACAAGCACAACGGTATTTTTCAACACCCCTATACACATACATATTCGAAAACTTTGAAACACGTTGAGCTATGCTTGAATCTTTCTTTGTATCCTGCCTTTTTCTCATTGCTTTCATTGATATTTCCTTTGTCTACTGCTTGTTGGTGTAGTCTTGATGATTCAACAACGTCCAATAAACAGGGTGTATGTGATAAGAGCTCCTACATTAAGGTGGAAACGCCTCACATCCCTCGATCTTGTTTATTTGTACGCCATGGTGAGGTCGGTACTATCTCCTTGACCGCTATTGCTCTATTTGTTAACGCACAAATGCACTCATGGTTATCTTGGCTTTGAATGCCTCGATACTGGTGTACTCTTGCAATATCAAATGGAAACAATGTTTGAAGGTCATCTCGGATTTTGTGCCTCGATGCTTACATTGGTTTCCCATATTTAATCCGATGAAATTCATATTCATATCCTTATGGTCGCAGTGGCACCGGTCAAGATTATATCGACTCCGATGTTCCACAAATGCTCTATGATGATAACTATCCAATGGGTCCAACAACCAAGTCCTAGGTTTTGCGTCTAGCATAGGCTTGCACTTTCATTCTAGACTGGCATTACTACAACAGTTTGACATTTTAGAATGTTCTATTGTATTTCATACACTGAGAGGTTCTTCATCACTCGGGCTCCATCGCTACTGCACAAGTGTTCGATCCTCGCTCTCGCTCTTCCACAGTTCCTTTGGTTAGCATCGGTCACACATCCGGACACCCTTCACGAGATGTTAGTACCATATACATTACATTTGCATTATCATTTTCACAAGTGCATTTACATAAATCATCTACATACATCCAACTTTGCATCTACATCAACTCATAAACATTACATACATGTGCACTTCATACATCTACATATATTCAAAACATGTTCATACATTTGCATACATTCTAAATCATCTAAACATCTTCGCATATATGAAACATCTCATAAACAATAACATGTGACATATGCGATGATACCAAAAGACGAGCTCATATATATATATATATATATATATATATATATATCTCAAAGTGTCAATACAATACAAAATGGTGCTACTCGAGCATAGTCTATCTCAAAATAATGGTACAATACATGGATGCCAATGCATCAAATACATCCTATGATCTCATCTATCAAATCTATCACATCTAACTCTGGCCTTCCCCCTCGTCACCTGGAGGAGGTGGAGGTGGAGGCATATCTGGTGGAGGCGGTGCCTGTGCACCCTCTAACCCTCTAGCGTATGAAGAAAA
>MU224820.1:1188190-1205512 GCA_018584345.1 Thuja plicata
CTATGAGGACAAAGAGTTATTATGGAGATAGATATTTTATTCTCTTTGTTGATGATTACTCTAGAATGATGACAGTCATGTTTCTAAAAGATAAATCAGAAGCATTTAAGATGTTTAAATGATATAATACAATGGTTGCAAAACAAAGTGTAAAGGAATTAAAATGCTTAAGATTAGATAGAGGAGGGAAATTTATTTAAGATGAATTCACTAACTTTTGTAATGAGCATGGAATAAAAAGATAGGTCTCTGCACCGAGAACACCATAGAAAAATTGTATTGCTGAAAGAAGGAACATATCCATAGTTGATTGTGCAAGGACACTGATGATAGAGAAATGCATCACCCAAATCTTCTGGAGAGGAGCTGTCAGTACTAATTTTTACATATTAAACATAGTACAATTGAAGAAAGACACCATGAAGACACCTTATGAGCTATGGTATGGATACACACCCAATGTAAGTTATTTCAAAATTTTTGGCAGTCAATGTTATATCTTAAAAGATGATAGAAATGGAAAATTTGACTCCAAAAGTGATGAAGGAATCTATCTAGGGTATTCTATCAAGAGAAAGGCTTATAAATATCTTAATAAAGCCTCTAACAAAATTGTTGAAAGTGCAAATGTAAAGATAGATAAATTTGCAGAGAAGAATGAAAAAGAAAGCACTAAAGAACCAGAGGACTATAATAGGTTTTCTTACAATGAGGAACCTGACACTCTACCCGACCAAAAATGTAGAGCTCCCAAGCAACAGATCATTGCACCCGAGCATCAGGCTGCAAATACCGACGATCAGAATATTGCTCAAGATGATGCACAAAGTGACGGAGAACACAATGAAAAAAAAATGATGATCAAGCCGATAGACAAAGAGATGAACCTGTACTTGCAAGATATGTCAGAAGGAACCATCCACAGAACCAGATCATAGGAGATAAAATGTCTGGTATGAGAACCAGAAGTAAGTCTCTAAATACAAGATGTCTTATTTGTGATTATGAGCAGTCTCTGAATACAAGATGTCTTATTTGTGATTATGAGCCCAAGTCTGTCAATGCTGCACTAGATAATGATGAATGGATAAGTGTTATGAATGAAGAGATTGAGTAGATAGAGAAAAACAAGACATGGACACTTGTACCGAGACCAGATGACAAGAATGTCATCGGTACAAAATGGATATTCAAGAATAAGCTAAATGAGAATGGAGAAGTCACAAGAAATATAACAAGACTAGTATGCAAGGGGTATGCACAAGAAGAAGGGATTGACTATGGAGAGACCTTTGCACCCATTTCTAGGCTAGAAAGAGTAAGAATATTACTTGCCTATGCTGCATATAAAGGTTTTAAGGTATACCAAATGGATGTCAAGTCTACATTCCTGAATGGAATACTTGAGGAAGAGGTATACATTGAGCAACCAGAAGGGTTTGTTGATCCAGACAAGAGGAACATGGTATGTAGGCTACACAAAGCCTTGTATGGATTGAAACAAGCACCCCGAGCGTGGTATGAAAGACTTCATTATTATCTTATAAGTATTGGATTTGTAAGGACTAGTGAAAACAATAATCTTTATTTGAAGGAAGATACTGATGCCAAGAGAGAGTGAGTCCCCCAAACCCACAACTTTCTTAGGATCAAATCTTATTCTTGAAAGGAAGGAAAAATAATAATAAAAAACCCTTTGTACAAGGTTAAAATATCAATGTTACCAAAAAATAAAGATCTCCAAGAATTTGTCACCTAGAAATAAAGATCTGGAAGAGAAGGCCAGAAACTAATGAATCTATAAACCAACCCACAATGTTTCCAAGAATCCACATTATCCACCACATGCAGACCACACATCACCATAGGGGATGTCTTGGCACAAGAAATAGGTTGAGGTATCTCCTTTGAAGGAAAAATATAGTTGACAACATGGGAAAAGCTTTATCCATCAACAATAGAGAAAGACTTTAGAGAGGGACCCACTCATTTACTAGCTTAGTAGACCTAGTATCAGGTGTCTGAGAACAGTACCTAATGAACACTGCTCTAACAAAAATTCTACCACTGACATTATCAGGAACATCACCCCCAGATAGATGTACAGAAGAACTCAATACACCCAAAGATCCCAAACCTTGACGTAGAGGGATTTGGTCTAGAGACAACAGAATATGTTTCCTCCTAATTCACACCAAAGATGATATCAGCATTCTAAGTGTGCACTTGGACATGTTATACAGTTGAATTAGCGACGAGAGTGGAAGGCTGAACAAGTCCAACCTTCGTCATAGGAGCCCCCAGCCTAGGGGCAATACCTAGTGAACATATAGAGAAAGTAGATTCATGGTTCAAACTTGCAGTGTAGGTGGGAAATGGAGCTATTGGAGCCTTTAGAACTGTTAGAGACACAGTCTTACCCAAAATGATAACAATTACAATGTTAGTTCATTTATTTGAGAAATTTTAGTTCTTATGGTACATGACTTTTCTATGCTTTTACCTCCAATACAATTGAAGCTGAAACATTAATGTAATTACTACATCCTTTATGGTTTGATGGGTGTGAATAAGTTGTTCCAAATTACTTCCATTTTTATTTCACAATCTAGTGACATATGAATACATGTGGGTTTAAGTAGTTGAGGATAACCCTGTCTTTTAAGGTTACAATAGTCATATTTAATGTAATTTATGTGTCATTATATGTTGTGCCTTGAATTTGATAGATAAATAATATCAACCAATAATGGTGCAACTCATAGGAATATAAAAAAAGTGATATATTTTCATACTTATGTATCATAATAACGTAAATTATAAGTATCATAATAAATTAAATTACAAGAAACCATTTTAAAATTAATTATATTTTAAAAGTCTTTTATAACTATTGTATTTCATTAAAATATTGATTTGAAACACATTTCAAATACTATTATATGTGTAGGAGAAGGAAGAGGAAGACAAAAATGGGAGAGGCTTCAAGCGGGAGAGAATTCTCAAATTGTAAGGGTTCCCCAGCTAGGCATGACAGTCTGGTTGCGGGTTCCTATTTTAGTGCAGGACTAGAGAATGTCACGATGGACATGGTTAATCCTTTGGCAGTTCCCCAATACCAGTTTTGGGTCTAGCTTTGCAGTTGTCAGATCTTGTTCTGTGTGGTAAGGAGAGTATTTACCCTAGCCAAGTTGTCATGGCTTATTCCCCGCCCCTGTTGGGTGTACCCATGATTTCTTCGAAGGAAGTATTGTCATGACCTTCTCCTAGGTCGTCAATTCTTACCCCACTGAGTGCCAGTGAGAACGTCTTAGAGAATGGGCCTAGCCCTTCTCTGCTGGAGAAGAAGGAAAACATAGATCTTTCCAAGGACCCACTAGTGGGGATCCGTGAAGGGACAAGCATTGCTAGTGTTGAGGTCAACCCCTCCACCATGAAAAGGTGGTAAAAAATTCTGGGAGCAAAATCGGTGGGAAAGCCTTCTTCTCATGTTGGATCTATTAAGGCAGGTCTCCATGCAGGAGAAGTTGCTATTTTTGTTTCGGATGTTCTGGTGGATCACTCCATTTTTTCTATGGAGCTCACACTGGTCGGTAAGTTCCTGGGCCCTCGACCCAATATTGAATGGTTAGATCTTTTGTTAAGAAAAGATGGATATTGAAGGGACAGGTGGACATTGCCACTTTACCCAAAGGTTTTTTCCTTTTGCCTTCTCTAATAAAGAAGATCTAGATTATGTTTTGTGTGGGGGTCCTTAGATGTTTGGTAGAACGACTGTGGCCTTTCATAAATGGGCTCCAAACTGGGACTATTCTTAAAATTTCTTTAGGGCCACCCCGGTCTGGGTTAGATTTCCTGGTTTGCCTCTAGAATACTGGAATGAGGAATTCTTTAAGGGTTTGTCTTCCACCTTTGGGGAGAGCTTCTTTTGATTGACTCTACAATGATAGCCAAGTCCCATCTAGTTTTTTCCAGGATTTGTGTTAATATATTCTAGTTTAACAACCTTCCTTCGGTTATTAACATTAACTCTAAAATGGGCATATGGAAGCAAGAAGTAGAATTTGAATCCCTACCCTTTTCCTATTTTGTGTGTCACAAAATGGGTCACCGGGCTAAGAAATGTCCGAACAAAGTTAACAAGGATACTAAGATAGTTGATTCTGGCCCTAAACCTCATAAGGAGATCATTCAAGTTTGGAAGGAGATTAAGCCTCTTGTTGTGGCTAAAGATGTTAGCATCAATAAGGTGGATCCGGACTAGGTGGGAGGCCAAGGAGATATGGTAGATTCTAATGGTCAGCCTAACCTAGAAGATGGGGAATTTGTTGAATCTGTTACCCATGTCTTAGATTATTTGATGAAGGAGTTCTCAGTGCTTGTGGAGGTTATCATTCCTATCGAGGTTGATGACATTAACCTCAAGGGTTTTCAGGTCAATGTGGAAGGTTCCCTATATATTGCTTAACCGAAAAGTGATGCGATGGGGGAGGAATCCTCCCCTAGAAATCCTACAAAGTCTGATGAAGAGGACTCGTCTTATGTTCCTGACACCCATTCTGGGAGTGGAGATGAAGACCCTATTATTCGTGATGGCCTTGACCTCTTGGATCTGAATGGAGCTCCCTAGACCACTCAAATGGGGAAGAAACAAAAAAAATAGCAGATTTTTTTTTTAACTCCTAGGTCTGAGGGAGTAGTTACCCGTAGTAAAGAAGATGTGGGAACCAAGGTTCTAAGTTTGAAGGAAGACGTTGGATCTCAGAAAAAAAACCCAAGGAAGAAGCTCAAAAAAAGAGATTAGAGTAAGAGAAAGAAAGAAGGATATTGTGGATGGCAAGCAGTTGACCATCTAGGAAGTTTGTACCCCGGTTAAGAAATGAAAGTTATTTCATGGAATATCAGGGGGTTGAATGCCTCCCATAAGCATGATACACTTAGGAACTTGGCTAGAGATCACAAACCTGATATTATTCTTGTTCAGGAGTCCAAGATGGTGAAAGAAAAAGTGGAAAAAATTAGAATCTTTAAAAATGGCAGTGTTGCTTGCTCTAGCTCTTATGGAGCCTCGGGTGGTATTACTATCTTTTGGAACCAAAATAATTTTAGAGGAGAAGTTTTAGGTGATGACTTGAACTTCCTGAGAATTAAATTTGTCCACCTCAAGTCTAATTTTGAATGGGTCACTACTAATATTTATGCTCCTAATACCAAAGCTGGTAGGGCTAAGTATTGGAAGTTGGTTGAGAATCAAAGACTTTCTTTCTGTGATTCTCCCTGGCTGGTTATGGGAGATTTCAACTTCTCTTTGAAAGACAATGAGAAGTTTGGAGGGGTTGATAGCCAGATTCAACTGGATGGTAGAGTTGAGATCATGGACTTTGTTAATAGACAAGCTCTCTTTGATATTGATCTCCAGGGTGTTAATTACACTTGGTCTAATAGAAGAGTTGGTATGGATCTTATTCAGGACTATCTTGATCGTGATCTGATCTCTAGTAGCTGGTTCAACAACATTTTCTTCTCACTTTCCTCTCTCACGAAGGTTGGGTATGATCACTTCCCTATCTCCTTTGTTGCTGACTCGGTGAAGGTTACTGGTAATCTCCCCTTTATATTTGAGAAAATGTGGATAGATCACCCAAAGATTGAGCAAAGGATTAGTGATTGGTGGAATGGTCTCATTCGGAGCACTGCTATGTTTAGGGTGTCTAAGAAACTCTAGCATATTAAACAGAATATTAAATCTTGGAGTAAGGAAGTGTACGGTGATATCTTTAAAACCCAACATGAATTGAAAAAGGAGCTTGATGATATTCAGGAAACTATTTAGCAGATAGGGAGGAGACTCTTTTGGCCAAAACTCATAATATCTTATCCAAAGAGGAAGTGTACTAGAGACAATGATCAAGATTGCTTTGGATGAAAGATGGAGATAAGAACACCAGGTTCTTCCATATGTTTTCTTCTAAGCATAGAGCTTCCAACATAGTTTCCAGAATCAGCTTGGATTCCGGTGTGGTAAGTAATGATAAGGACATTTATGTGGCTATGGCTGAATTTTTCTCTTCCCTTTTATCTAAAGATAATACGTTGTCCCTGGATAACCAAGCCTTGTTTCTTGATGCTATCCCCTCCATCATGGATGATGTTAATAATAAGAAGCCGACTTCTATCCCCTTCTCGGAGGAAATCAAGCTTTCTGTTTGCTCCTTCGAGGGTGATAAGTCTCCGGGTCCGAATGAGTTTCCTCTGTTATTTTTTCATAAATTTTGGCACATTGTGGGCCTAGAAATCTGCAATGCTGTGAAATAATTCTTTGGGTCAAGAACTATGCTTAAAGAAACTAATTCTACCTTCATTGTCTTGATTCCTAAAAAACCTGGTGCTAATTCTGTGGATTCCTTTAGGCCGATCAACTTATGTAATTTGATGTACAATTTTTTTTCCAAGGTTCTCACCCTTAGATTGTTGGCTATTCTCCCCAATATTATCTCTCCCCAGTAGAGTGGTTTTGTCCCTAGCATGCAAATTCTTGATTCCATAATAAAGGTGCATGAGGTCATTCACTCTACTCACTCCTCTAACAACTATGGTTTTATATTGAAACTCGATATCTCGAAGGCTTATGACTGAGTGGATTGGGATTTCTTGATCAAGGTTATTCGATCCTTTGGTTTCTGTGATAGATTCTTGTAGCTGGTGTTCCATCTCACTAGTACTTCTATGGTTGCAGTTATTGTGAATGGCTCCTCTTCCAGATTTTTCAAGCCTTCCAGGGGGCTCTGTCAAGGTGATCCCTTGTCCCCTATTCTCTTCGCTATTCTAGCAGAGTGTCTTTGTCACTATTTTTAGAGACTGGTGATTGGTGGATCCATCATGGGTCTCACCCCTTCCTCTGCTTCTAGGATGTTCTCCCATGGGAAATTTGTTGATGACACAGTTATCATGGGCTCTTTGACCATCCAGGAGGCCAAAATGATTAAACAAGCACTTTCTAATTATTCTCTGGCTACTGGTCAAATTGTTAGTTGGAATAAGAACTCTCTGTTTTTTATTAACATGCCAGTGGAAAGACAATAGAATTGCCAGAATTATTGGTTGTGAAATTGGTGCTTTGCCTTCCACTTACCTTGGTCTTCCCCTGGGCTTAAAACCTCCTGACTCTTTTTGGGATGGTATCATGGACAAATTCAATAGGAAATTAGCTGGCTGGAAGGGAGCTCTATTAAGTCAAGCTAGTAAACTTCATCTCCTGAAGGCCTCTCTGCAGAGTCTGCCTATCTATGCCCTTATTCTGTTTAAAATCCCTAGTAAATTTGAAGACTTAATTGAGAATATTCAAAGAAATTTTCTTTGGACAAGGGGTGGAAGAAAGAAAGAGATTGGCTTTAGTTTCCTGGGATATGGTGTGCACTCTGAAGAAGTGGGGATGGTTGGGGATCCGCCCCTTAAGAGTTACCAATCAGGCATTACTGGCTAAGAAAATTTGGAGGATCTTTGGCAAGAAAAAAGAGTGGAATGAGATTATCCACAATAAATATCTCTACTCCTTCCCTCATAAATCAGATTTTATAAATTGTGATGTGAAGGTGAGGGTTCCTTTATTTGGAATTGCATCCAGCAAGCTAAGGAGACGACTTTCAAGGGAGCTAAGTGGTATCTGGGTAATGGCACCTGAGAATTAAATTTTGGGAAGATTGTTGGCTCAAATATTATCCTTTGAATTCTACTCCTTCCCTCCAGCCTTTTATTGAAATTTTTTTATAGAGATTCGGTCCATGGGTTAAATATTACTGGGGCCACCAGTCTTGGGTTGATCTTTCTGCTGTTGATTTCTCTCTTAAGCCTCTGATGCTGGATCTGAATGTTTGGAAAGTGAAATCCATCAGGGAGGACGATTTGATATGGGGGATTCTCCCTTCTGGACTCTTCTATGTCACTTTATCCTCTGAGATTTTATTGAAGCAGTCGGATCCTCCTACCTTTTGGGCCTAGGTTTGGGATAAACGCTTAATTCCTAAAATTAACATTATCTTTTGGCTGGTTTTGCAGAACAAGATTTTTACTATTGATAATCTTCAAAAGAGAGGCATGCTTCTGCCTAATAGATGTTTTCTGTGAAAAAATGTTGAGGAGTCAGTTTACCATTTGGCTATTAACTGTCAGTACTCCTGAGAAGTCTGGTGCCTCATTTTGCAAGGGTGGAAGATATGCTGATTTTTCCTTGACAATATGGAGAATTTCTTCACTCAATGGAGAAATGTCGAGGTTCCAATGGATAGGTTGCTGTGGAATATTATTTCCCCTGAAGTTATCTAGAAACTATGGAGAGAACACAATGACAGAGTGTTTAGAGACACTGCCCTTCCTCTGGTGGTGATAGCTGAGAAGATTAAGAGAAGTATTAAGGAGAATTGTAATGCCATGAATAGTTTTAAGCCTAATTTTTATGCTGGAGTTAATACTGCTGGCACCAAAGTGAATTCCTCATCCCAACAGGAGAATGAGATCTGGCTTTCCCCTCCTCTTAGTTGGATTAAAGCCAATTTTGATAGTGCGGCGAAGGGAAACCCGGGGCAAGCTAGCTATGGCGGAATTATTCATGATTACATGGCTAACTGTCTTTCTACCATGGAACTTCCAATTGGTGTCCAGACCAATCACGTGGCGGAAGCAATGGCTCTCCTTCAAACTTTAAAAATTATAAAAGAGGACATGTCTTTGAACATGTGGATTGAAGGAGACTCTATGAATATTTTAAACTGCATTAAAGGGGTGACTAAGCCGTCATGGTCTATTAAGGAAATTATAGAGGAGGCTCAGATTATCATTAATTCCTTTAAACAGGTGATTATTTCTCATAACTTCAGGGAGGCTAATAGTACCACAGATGAGTTGGCCAACATCGATGTCAGGGAAAAGGACATCATGACTTGGCATGGTGGAAATGATTTGACCGTCAATTTGAAGGCCAAGTTGGCATTTGATAGGACTCACAACAAAATAGAAAATTTGGAATATCTTATAAAGCTATGATGAAAAAATGCAAGTTAATTAAAGCAGTTATAAGGGTTACAAAAAGTCTCAAATTTCTCAAGGTGGCTGAGCGTAGACACACGTATATTTGCATTGTGCTCAATTTGAAGTTAGCTATTGTGTGCTATCACTGTAATCTCTCAACCATTTCTGTTGAGAGTCTGTTCTATGAGAAAATTATGGGTGGAGGTCTTAACCGCAGGAAGCCAAAGAATTGCAAAAAATGGAAGAATAAGTCTGAGTTTTGGGACAATCTTAGGAAGGGTGGGCTCACGACGTACATGGAAAGTCTTCATGGGTCCAAAGAGGAAGTCATGAAGGCTTTTATTGAGAGATGGAAGGATAGCACTGTGAATATTGGGGGAATGACTATAAAAATCATTGAAGATCTCATTGCGGGGGTGTTTGGGTTGAACACCAAGGGCATGAAGTTATATAGAGACAATAAGACCTCTCAATAGGCCATTCAACATTTCCCAAAATACAAGGCAGAGGCCGAGAGCATGGTGAAGGACTCTGGTGGCTGTTATGATGTGGATACTTTCAAAGAGATCTGGGCGAAGGTTATGATGGCTATCATGGAGTATATCTCTCTGGATAGTAGGTATAAACATGATCACTCCTATCATTTTGTGCTTTTTTGTCATTTCAAACATAATGTTAGGGTTTCTTTCCTGTTTTATCTGCTGTAATCCCTTTGCCATAGTATTATCGATGATAGGAAGAAAGAGAGAAAGCCCATTCTACATGAGGGTCTTATCATTTTTAATTTTTGAGCATATCAAGAAAAAAGTTGTTAGTAGCCCTATTATCTCCTCACCTAGGGACTCTGGCTCTGCCAAGGCCTTGGGTAAACGAATTAGGGAGGCTGAGAGTAAAGTGGAGCTGACAACGGGTAAAAAATTAAAATTTGATAAAAAGAATGGTATGGAAACAAATTTTGAAGGTGAGAGTGTTGAAGGTTATGCGGATACCAAAGGTTTCCCCCATACCTAGTCTGATGAGGAAAGCATAGAGTCCCTATCAACTTTGGCTAGTGATTCTAGTGAGGAAGAGGACAAGGAAGAGTATGCCCATAAAGCCAAGGAAAAAGTTGACATCCACAAAGTCAAGGATAAAGATGTGGATGTGGGTGGTCAAAAGGTTCCCATTCTGGTTAATTATGCTAGCTCCGAAGAAAATGTTCCTATTTCCCCGAAGATTGAAGTGGTCATGGAGGTGCAGTCGGATAGGAAGGAGGATAATGATATTCTTGTGTTGGAGTTTGATGAGAAGGGTAATAACCCTACCAGCTCTAGGAACATTCCCTTTGCGTGAATGGTTGACATGCAGGAAATGAATGTTCAACTCCTTCAAGAGGATATGGATGACAAGATTGATCCCCCATTTGGTGTTCCCCAAATGGCGAAGGCGATATCAATGTATTCATTTCGCCTCATGAAATGGGTTTTCAAGGAAACTAAAAGCCTCAATCTTAAATTTTGATCCCTCTTTGCCAAAGTTGATCTTCTTCAGGGAACCTGGAAACTGGGCTGATGAGGATGGAAGTCTGAAAGGACAAGGAGGATGAGAAGAACATGAAGGATATGAGGATAGAATGGTAATCTTGGAGAAAACTCTTAAGAAGCACATGTGGTAGATAATACCGTCTTTATGGGGTCTATGATGGAGTGCTTTAATACCATCAAGTTTGAGCTGGATGCTGGGTCTTCGACTGTGAAAGTCGAAGAGGACAAAGATGATGATGGTCCAGGCAAGTGTACACAGTTTGCAAAAAAGAAGAAGATCCAAGACAGGATCCTGGAGCTCTCTAATTTTAATGCAGAAATCAAGAAGGTGTCTGAGGACAAGAAAGAGGTGGAGGGAACTCTTCTGGAGTTTGCCTAGGTCTTGTTGTTCCCCTATTTTTGTGCTAGTTTAGCTTTCAGTTTTTTGTTGTTGGGTCTGGGTTTAGCGGGTTGGTTTCTAGTCCTAATTCAGTTCAGTGGGCTTAATGTCTATTACTATTTTGTAAGGATTGTAAGGGGTTTCAAGTCCCCCTAAAACCTATTTTTACCAGCAATCAAAAACACTATTCTATGTGTAGTAGATACTTACTAGAATAAAAACCAAGCTTTTCTATGAGAAATGAAAAACATTGTTAAAAGTTAGTGACAATAGAAATTTGAGGGAATATGCTTCTTAAATTTAAGACTTGACAAGGCTTGTAAGGATCTTTAAACGGAAGAGGATGATGAAAGAGGAAGTAGTGAATTAGTTATTAGTTTGTGCCAGGGAAATATTAATAGAGGCCTCTTACTTTATCTAGTGATTATAACATATTTTTTCAACCAATCAAAAATCAATTTAAACCATTTCTAATTTAGATTGTCAAGACTAGATATTGAAACATGCTTAGCAGTTAACTAAATAGAAATTTGGTCAAATATAATTGACTAGTGTTTACAACAACATAGAATTATCATCTCCCCCATACAAGAGAATGCACAAATTTCCAAGTCTAAAATTAATGATATCTACAATCTAGAGTTTTGACATTTTTTTTACTTTGTAGTCTCCAAGAGTGATGACCCTCCATATCTGCTCAGAATAGTATTTTGTTTCTTCATCTCTGAGAGACGGATACACCATGTGAGTAAGTTTCCACTGATATTTCAATTGATTTCTCCTTGCCCAAAATGTTTATAGTCATAGTTTTTCTTCAATTGAAATTTTGGGCTTTTTTCCTAATTTGATTTTAGCTTGGTGTCAGTTTATATGGACCTATCCACTCATATTTTATTACTAATTATATGTCTAATTTATCTTTTAAAGATAAAATACAAAAATGACTTAATATGATCAATCAATGTGTTAATTTAATAATTAATTTTATATAATTTTGTATATATTAATTAATTTAGTAAAGTATCAACAAACATTTTATAATTTTTATAAATAACTATTTATATTTATTACAATTTCAAACAAATTTTATGTATGTGTGAAATATACATTTTTAAACTATTATTATCAACTATTTATGTGCTTGCTTTTAAAATGATTATTAACGTGTACTAGAATCAAAGAAATTTCTCTATTAAAATATATTCTCAAATAATTTAGAGTAGATAAATTATAAACCTAAATTATATTTTCAAGATTTTTTCTCTAGTGTATATTTTAAAATAGTCTTTTTAATCTAATAAGGTAAAAATTTATTGAATTATTTTTAATGCTAGTAAATTATAAGAGTTTTGATTAATTGGAAAAAATAGGTTTTGAAGGGACCCAAAACCCTTTACAACCACAACTACATAAGATAAACATTACAAAGCACTAACAAAAAGTAGGAAATGAGCAAGAAACAACCCTATAAGAAACAACAAAAACCACCTGAGAAAAACCAGCAAAGCATCCATATCAGTCTCCAGCACCAGCCAGAGAAAAATTACTCTTCAGAGTATCATCCATTCTGTCTTCAATCTCCTCCATAAGAGTTATATTAATTAAAGACATGTAATTTTCAAGTTCAAGATAATAGCTTATATAAAATTTTAGGTTAAATTGTATACTAAATAGGGATAAATGAGAAGAAAGAAAGACAATAAAAAAAAGAAAAAGAAAGGGAAAGATAAAAACATAAATAGGGTCAACCAATTTGATATAACACTAGTTTTTAAAAATACACTGTTTTGCAAAGAGATTAATCACCTTTTGACATGTTCTAAAGATACAATTACACAAAAAGATCTAAATATTCCCTTTATTGCTATCATGAACATAAATATGTGCTCAATTCTGTCATTGTTTGACTCTAATATGTGCTCTCCATTTCATAATTAGGCTCATGTGAAGCTAGAGGGATGTTATAGAATTTATCAATTAGATAAGTTAAATATTACAATGTTAGAAAATAAATTGTTTATTATCAAAGTATGTAAATTACTCAAACCTTGTCGTCCATTTTATTTCCATGGAAAAACTCAAGGCCTAGAAAATGTTTTCTAACATGTTTTATTGATATCTAGACCATGTATACATTTTGCATACATGTCTACTAGGTCATTGAAACTATAACATTTGGAAAAAACCTCCCTGAGACATAATAGACAAAGACAAAATTGTCCTTTCACTCTTTTGGCAGGAACTTTGCTACTCTACAACCAGAGATCTAGGAATCACCGTGAGTCATGTGGGTACCTGGGTCAGTGAGCCGAGCCACCCTCGAGGGGTCAAAATGACCCTAACCTGCAACTTGGCAAGCCAAACCATCAGACCCTTGTGACTCGCCGAGTCAGCAGGTCAGTGATTGACTCGCCGAAACAGTGGTCTCTGGCCCGACCTTGGTGGCTAGCCTATTCAAAAGCCAATAAACATAAAAAAAAAAAATTAAAATTTTTTTTTTCATATATTTTTCATATTAACTTAAGAGGTGTCTTATTTTATTTTTATGAGAAGAAGAGAGGAAAAGTGAGAGAGAGGCAGAAAAATAAGAGGTCATAGGTTTGCAACCAGCAGGGAAGAAGAGCTAAAAAGATTCCACAATTCACATTGGGGTAGTAGTATACTTGCATTGAGATCATCAAGGAGTCCATAGAAGCTATTCCAAGAATTCTCAACTCAATTGAAAGAGGTAAGTGTTAAATTTTGTAGATTTTGATAGTTTTTTTGTATGTTTATGAATTTTATTTTAAATTTCTGTGTTAATTTTTTTAAGTTTAACTTTCTAAATCTTGAATGTTTTCTATTAAAATATAAATTTGCATACTTCAATGAGAGAAGTAGAGCAATAATAAACTCTAGATTTTTTTAGATAAAATTGTAAACATATATTTACAATTTTTTCTAAAAAAATATAGGGTTTGCTAATTTTTTTTGAAATTCTTTGAAATTTGAAAATTTTCAAGAAAAAAACATAATGCACAATTGTAAACATTGCTGATTTTTTCTATTTGTTTATAAATTTATAAAATAGAACACATAAAAGGTAACTTGTTTCTTAAATTGTCTTATTGTAGAAACCTTCACATTTTGGAAACAATAGTTTTTCTCAATGGGTAAAAAGGACGAAGCTTGGAAATATACTGAAGAGTTTCCTAGTAGAATAGTAAATCAAATAAAATATATTCATTGTGATTAAATTATTCATGGTGGCATCAATAAATTTAAATACCATATTGTTAAAATATGTGGCAATGATGTTGAGCCATGTAAAAAAGTAACTGGCGAGGTAGTTCGTTTATGTTATGTCCGGTTAGAAATATTTGAACAAGCAAAAAAAACTAAGAAGAGGCAATTGGAAGAATTAAATGTTATTGTTTCCCGTTCATCTAAATCTGTAGGCACATCCACATCCACATCTGTAGGGTGTGTTGGAGAGGGTTCTTCCATGCCCCCTTTCATCTTAGTGCTTCTTCTAGTGCTAGTGCTTTTGCTTTTGCTCCTCCTACTGACACTATTACCCTTGGTCCTAGAGTCTGGAGATCCAAGTTAGAAAATTATGCCACACACTACTCCTAGTGCACAAACCTCACTTGAGAGAATGGGTTGGAACAAGGAGGTCCATGATGCTGCAAGAAAACAAATTTGCAAGTTTTGGTACTTTTGCAACATTCCATTTATTGTAGCCAGGTAATTCTTTTTTATTTGATTTCTTTAAGTTTAAAATTAAATTTTAAAATTTATAGTTTGAGTTTGAGCTCTTCCTTGTCTAATGATAATCTATTTGTGATAGATATCCTTACTGGAAAAACATGATAAATGTCGTAACCATTTGTGGGGTGGGGTTTAAAGCCCCTAGTGATATTGAGTTAAGTGGCCCCCTCTTGTTAGAAATGGTTGATGCTATGAAAGTTGAGCTAGAGGACCACTGACAGTATTGGAGCCAGAAGGGCTGCACCATCATGATAGATAGTTGGATGGATAGGAGTAATGAGACACTCCTAATTTTTCTTATTTTTGCGGAGGTGATTGATCATTCTACTTTCCTAAATGCATTGAATAATTTAAATTTTGATTTATTGATTTATCAATGATCATTGATAATTATTTTTCTTCATTTTTAGGATCCACCATGTTTTTTAAGGCCATTAATGTTTTATCACATGTGAAAAATGCCACATACTGTTAGAAACACTAAGAGGGGGGGCTGAATCAGTGTCTGTCTATTTATTATATTTCAACAATTTAAACATAAATCAAACATACATCCAATGAATCTTAATAAAAGAACACATAACACATGATATGATTACGGGGAAACCTTGATCAGAGGAAAACCCCGGTGGGAATTAGTACCCACAAATATTGCATTAGTATAATGAACCTGTTAAAGTTCCTTTGCCCTATTAGGAACAATCTTTACAATCCAAGTACAATGACCCTGTTAGGAGTCTTAGACCTTGTTAGGAGTCTATTACAAAACCCTGTTAAAGGTATATGGCTCACTTCCTAAGCTCACTGCCCAATAAGATGAAGGCTACAACCTTTTGATAGTTGATATACACTATATCAAAAGTGAACTGCTGTGATGACACTGCTGTCTGATCAGTTCCGTGTATGCGCTGATGCTCTTACTCTCTTAAAGAGATTTATCTCATACTGAATTCATCATATTGCTCTTCTATATCTTTCTCATGCATATTATTCAACACTTGTAACGTAACTTTACATTAGATACTTATATGTTCATACCCGAATAAACGTGACTCAAAAAAAGACTATAGTCGGCCCTAAAAACACAATACACAATATTTTCGAGCAAGTTGGCTTAAGCGTGTTTAAAATAATACTAAATATATTATTACAAACATATAATCAAAGCCACTTGGCCATTACACAACAAAATAATT
This sequence comes from Thuja plicata, assembly GCA_018584345.1. Taxonomy (NCBI): domain Eukaryota; kingdom Viridiplantae; phylum Streptophyta; class Pinopsida; order Cupressales; family Cupressaceae; genus Thuja; species Thuja plicata. The sequence continues at coordinate 1,204,063 of MU224820.1, forward strand.
CACGCTGATCAAAACACTAGTCGGCTTTCATGCTATGTCTTCTAGACTGCTGGTGTACTGATCTATCTGTAACTTCTCCGTACTATCATGCCGTACCATGTGTGTCTGAACTTAGTATGTAGAAATCACATAGAATATATATCTGAACGCGCATACTCTGATTTGATCTCTTGCACGTGCGCTGATGTGCTGATCGCTGTATATCTCTGTCTGTCCTATTTTTCATACTTAGTCATTTTATCTTCTAAGTTATCTTAGACAGAAACTTAGTATGAATTTTTTATCATGATGACAACACAAAATAAGTCATGCATCCTCACTAAGTCAACTTTCCAACAATCTCCCCCTTTGTCATTAATGACAACAAAGGAATGTGGCCAAGTTACTCAAAATGACTTAACACAAAAAATAATTATATATCATTGCATCTCTTAACATATTTAACACACACACACACACACACACACACACACACACATTGCTCCCCATATATACACATTCTCTATACACATTACTCCCCCTTTGAAATTAATGGCAAAGGTGTAAAAAACTGTAAGTCTCTAGATAATTACTCCATGTAAACATCTGGGTACACAATCTGAAGAGATTAGATCTCTTTCTGCCAGGATACCTTCATTGCATCAACTGTTTGAAGATGCGTGCATAAGGCATATGTCAGCTTCTCCATCTTCATCAAATCCATGTAGGGACCTTGATCATATGTCACAATAGTGGCATCAATCTGTTTGATGTTCTCATTCAGAACTGCTAGAGAGGGTGCAAGTGCATTTCTCAATTGAGTTTATCTGACTCTTATCTTGCTGATCTCCAACTTAGCTTTTTCAATTTTTTCCAACTGACCTTGATAGACATTGTTACATATGTTCATGTCTTGGGTAGATGTTGTAACCACCTAAATTTGGTCTGTTCTAACTATGGACCCTATTTTCCCTAAGTGTGATCATACCCTCGATTATGTCCAAACAACCTTGTTACTGCTTGGCATAATTTTTCAAATTAGATTTAATGTCCTAGGTGATTTTTATCACTAATTTATATTAACTACTTCAGCCATACAATTCAAATCAATTTCAACCAATCAAATATTATCAAATTCAAACAATGGCTAAAGTATTTAATTATAAAAGAATTAATCTATCTCATCACTTGCATTTTAAACCCATTCCCCTAGCCTATTAATTTAATTAAAATGGCTATAGTCCTAATTAATTAACAAAAACAATAAAAAGCTTAAATAATTAATATTACTATTTTTGAATGAATTAAATAAGTTTAATTCATTTCATTTATATTCCCTTAATTCCTAACCTAACCTATCTCAACCACTTCTACCCTGGGTTCTAACCCATCCCAACCTATTCCCCCCTTGCTAATCTAATTCTAAGCCTAATCTAATTCTAACCTCCCTCCTAATGTTGTCACATTCCAT
>MU224820.1:1219015-1277290 GCA_018584345.1 Thuja plicata
TCATAAATGCCTCTTACACCCTCTTTATGAGCCTTATCTTCTAGAGTCTTCTTGGCTTTCTTCCCTAAATGGTCACATTCCTCCCTACTTTCAACCCAATAATATTGTGACAAGTGTCACAATTTGACGCACTTGAAGAAAAACAATCCATGTGCTCTCTTCTAGTGGAATCCTGACCTCTCTTCAGCTTTGCATCTGAACCACCCATTTTCAACCCCTCTTTCTATAAATAGAAGACATTTTTGAGAGCAAATGGCCCTCATTTTTAGAGTTAAATTGCATTGTTATGTTTTTTAGATATCTATAGCATTTTAGTTTCAATTCCATGCATTGTTATAATGTCAGTTTTCATAGCTTAATTACATTCTTTCTAATCATTTAGCTTAGTTTTCAATTAAATCTCTCATTCTTAGGAGTGTATTGTCACTGAATGGTGTATAATCTGAGGGCATGATTATGGAATTTTTCAAACTCTTCCTAGATAGGGAGCAATAAGTCGGTTTTAGTGATTTGTATCTAACCTTTGCTCTTTTATGCTATTTTTCACTAATCTAATGACTTATTGAAGTGTTGTGTTGCAGGTAACAGGTGCATCATTTGACACTCACAGATGTCTCAACTGATTTTCTGATAGTGTCCACCATGATCTCAGCCTCTTCTATCTTCTTGATATGTTCAAAGGTGAACTTTACTCTATCCATGCAGTTTTCTATAACCTTCTTACCTTTAAAGATTTTCATGCTGCTAATTATTTCAATATGGATTTCCCAATCTTTAAAGATTTTAAGTCTAAGGTAAAATTATTTACCAATTTATTCAATCTCTCCTTTTTATATTCATCTTCTGCAATTCTAGTAGCAGGAGTCTACTAGGTCTGTAAAGTGTGTTTTGAAGCTTGTTAGAATGTTGTCAACATCTTCAACTGATTGAATTTTGGCTACTTTCTTGTCTGCAGGCATTAAATCATTCAGAATGTTAACTGATTCCAAGAAAAGAGGGTTCCTCATAACCTGTTTTTCTTTGGCCTTTTTCATAGCTAGCATGTTGATCTTTATTAAGTCTTCTTCTCCTCACGCATCTAGACTTTTTCGAGTCAGGAGTTAACCTTGACAACAATGAAGTAGATGGTAAAGTGGATGGAGTGAATATAGTATTTTGACTGGTGTCCATGCATTCACTCTTTACCAGTATCTCCTTGATTGGTGTCTCATTATCTTGAGTATCTTTTTCTTCATTCAAGTCTATTGGATCAATGGAGGGAACTTCATCTTATTGTACAGATGTATCATCAGTGCACATCTCTTCGATGCTTACAAATGCTTTATCAACTTTGTCCATGTCTTTGTCAGATTTTGTCATGGATATCTTGATATTATCAACCACTATAGTATCTTCTGAGTCTTTTGCTGTATCAGAAGTTATTGTCATAGATGTATCATCAGTGCACATCTCTTCAGTGCTTACAAATGCTTTATCAACTTTGTCCATGTCTTTGTCAGATGTTGTCATGGATATCTTGATATTATCAACCACTATAGTATCTTCTGAATCTTTTGCTGTATCAGAAGTTATTGTCACCGAGGGCGCTGAAACCTGTGGACCTATCATCACTGGCTTTGTAACATGTTTGGGAGGATCCAGAGTTACCCTTTTTGTAGGCGCCATTGATGGATACACGTGTCTATCCATAAACACTTGTGCAAATGCCTTTTCAATTTCTTTTCCTATCTTCTCATACTCTTTGTTCATAATCTGTAGAGTCCTTGTCTTGGTTCTAAGATGAGGTTTCACCAGATCTAATAGAATTGGCTTTTCATCATGTGAGCATATAGGGTGAATATTATCCAATGTTTCTTCTCTTATCCTCATGTCTTCCTCAATTGCATGTCTCTTCATTATTTCCAATATGTTCCATAACTTGTCAGGTATCACTGTCTTAAGTTCAAGAACCGATCTCTTAAACTTGATCATGTGAGAGATGATCATAGAATGTATCTCAATTTTATCTATCTCTTGATACTTGTCATAAAATTTAGCAAGTGTGTCTAGTCTGCCTTCATTAACAATCATGTTCTTCAAGACATTTAGACTAGGTTTGAATCCTACCTCAGGAGGATCTTGAGTGTTCCTTGCTGTGCTCTGTGTGTTCCTTTAGGATGGGTGATTTATGGGCACTTCCTTCCTTCCTCTAGACTTATTGCTTGGTATAGAAGGTGGAGATGAGTCTAGGTCAATGGTGGTAGAGGGCGCATAGGTTCTCTCTACTTTCTTCTTCTTCTGGATGTCATCAGTCTTCTCAAGTTCTTTGGCTATCTTGGCTTCTCTAGCTTTGTCAAGATCTTCTTGAGTGACTCCATGAACTCTTAGAATGCTAGATGTAATCTTAGATGCTTTTCTTTTGTTACCAGCACTATATAATACAGAATCAACTGCATTAGTCTTTTCTCTGTAAGTTCCCCATTTGGGATCATTGGGATCTTTGGGTGCAGACAAAAGGACCTGTGCATATCTTTCCAATACATGTTCCTCCACTTCATACCCAAGTGGATGAATCCATTTAGTTCTGGGCTCAACTGCCTCCATGCAAGTGAAGTTAGTCTCTACCATGAAGCATATGGTTTCCTTATACTTTTCAACAATCTTCTCAGGTATCCTGAACCTCTTCTACATCTTGATCCTGAAAGATTTGATGTCCATGTCCATAGCATCCTTTTCTCTACTCTCTAATGTGGCTTTTAGTGAAATTTGAGACATTGTAGGTTTTCTTCTCTCTAGGTAAAGATTAGCAACCTTACCAACAATGTGGAAGTACAAGTAGATGACCAGAGACCCAAACCTGAATGTCTTGTTCTTGTCATGCTTGATAACTCAAATGTTGTCCATCAATTGACCACGCAATATCTCACATAGATTGAACTGAGTATTATCCTTCACCATCCTTATAGTTGCTAGAACAGTGGCTGCTGACACACTGTTTAATCTGCTTGCATGCTGGAACTTGTAACTAAGGATCATAATTAGAAGCTTTATGTCATCTTCCTTGATAGGATCGACTGTCATACCGTGCCTGTCACTTCTGGATAGGCATGCTTTCTCAACCTGTTTCTTGACATCCTTTCTAGTAGGTAGAATTGGTCCAGTCTTAGGAAGTCCAGTTAATTCATGGATTAGGTCTGCAGTAATACGGACGGGAACTTCACCAATCTAGTAGAGGTCATCATGAATCCTTCTCAACAAGAATTTAACCCATTTTGGTTCTTAAAATTTGCGCGCATTCGAATACTCGAAGATAGGGTTGTCTGTGAGGTGCACGTATTCATCCTTGAATGAACAGTTTGGTTTCATCATCGAAGCCATGAGAGTGGCTATACTATTATCTCCAATTGTTTCCTTCTTACAATAAATGTATGCACATATATCTTCTACGTGAATGAAACCTAACGGAGTTTTGGAGAAAGCTCCTTCCACATAATCTAGTATGGATTTAAATGGATGCCTCTTAAATACAAATCTCTTCCTCTCTGCAATGTCAAATAAAACTGGAGTCGCCTTACTTACTTGATGATTGATTAAATAGGGTTTCACGAAAATTTGAAACGGCGCGACTACTAGGGTTCCGTTTCAACTTCTCAACTGTGCTTCTTAACCACCAAATATGTTATGCTTCCGTGCTTTGATTCTTAGCGCTCCTGTACTCTCCAAATTTAGTGATCTTGAATGAAAATGTGAGGACAATCGAACACTTACATCTTTTTATAAAAGTTACTGCATTTAATGTTTGCAACCATACGCAGTCTTCACAGAGAATCTCAAACTTCATTCAGAGTGTATTATAGATAATGCATGTATGCATACTGCATTCAACTATGATCATAAACATAATTTCATAGGTGCATACTCAGAGGTGAGTATACCAGCCGTGTAGGGGTTCTGAGCTAGAATAGCCCCCCCTAAGACCAAGAAGGTCTATTCAACCAAAAATAGAGGATGTGTCCACTGTGGATGAATCAACTACTTTTTCAACATCATTGTCCTTTACTTCAACCCAAATTTTGCTTGAATCTTCTTTTTCTTTAACAAACTTAATTTCTCCTTCTTCTTCAATAGTGATTTCTTAGGATCCTCTTGTTTTTGAGTTCTGGATCTACAGAAACTTGAGATGTGTCCAACCTTTCCACATGTGTGACAAATGATAGGAGGTCTGATGTTCTTGTTCATCATGCTACACTGCTTTGCTGTGTGTCCATTGTAATTACATATTTGACATGTAATGTTCTACAAATTTCTTTGAGGCTGATTTCTTTGATTGTTTTGATTCATTCTTCTTTGATTCTGTTGTGACTGATTTCTTTGATTTGTTCTGCAATGTATAGCCCTGTGACTCAACTTATTGCAGGAGTAACAATAACCATTGAAAGGTCTTACCTCTTTACAATCTCTTGCCAAATGACCATGTTTATTACATGCATAACAAGTTCTGTTAACTTGCTTGATTTCTCCTTTAGGTGGATCTGTTTTAATCTCTGCAACATTTTCAACTTTCTTTTCTTATGAAGATGCTTTATGTGTTTTCTTTCTTTCTTATAATGAATTGATTTCAATTTCTGCTACACTGTATCAAAGATCAGGAGTGTCGCCTTTTTGTTTTTGTGCATTGAGCTGGGATTGAAGTGAATCAAAACTTGTGTGGAGTTTATCAATCTTATCCTTTGCTTCTATTAATTTAGATTCCATATTCTTCTTTATGTTCTCTAATTCCAAGACTTTCATGTTTGCTTGCAAAAGTTCATCCTCTAATTGTTTGCTTTCTTTGATCTTTTCTTCAATGGCAATTTGACTGTTAGTTAGTTGTTCATCCATATTCTCAATTTTATCTTTCAGAGACATGTTCTCTTCATTCATCTTTTTGACCATTTTTCCTAAATCACTTTTAGAACAATCTTTCAAATCTTTTCTTAATTTCTTGATAAGCATTTGTGAGCCATCAAATTTCAGTCGAAGTTCTTCATTTTCTTTTTTAGATCAGTCAAGATCTTCAAGAGCTTCTTCAAGATTATTTTTCAAATGTTTTTCTTCTACTGAGTCCATGATCTCCTCAAGTGGTTAAACTTTCTTTCAGAGGACCGAAGCTTTGATACCAATTGTTAGAAACATTGAGAAGGGGGGGGGGGGGGGGGGGGGGGNGGTGAATCAGTGTTTGTCTATTTATTATATTTCAGAAATTTAAACATAAATCAAACATACATCCAATGAAGCTCAACACAAGAACACATAACACATGATATGATTATGGGGAAACCTTGATCAGAGGAAAACCCCGGTGGGAATTAGTACCCACAAATATTGCATTAGTATAATGAACCTTTTAAAGTTCCTTTGCCCTGTTAGGACCAGTCTTTACAATCCAAGTATAATGACCCTGTTAGGAGTCTATTACAAAACCCTATTAAAGGTATATGGCTCACTACCTAGGCTCACTTCCCAATAAGATGAAGGCTACAACCTTCTTATAGTTGATATACACTATATCAAAAGTGAGCTGTTGTGATTACACTGCTGTCTGATCAGTTCTGTGTATGCGCTAATGCTCTTACTCTCTTAAAGAGCTTTATCTCATACTGACTTCATCATACTGCTCTTCTATATATTTCTCATGCATATTATTCAAAACTTGTAACATAACTTTATATTACATACTTATATGTTCATACCTGAATAGACGTGACCCAAAATAAGACTATAGTCGGCCCTAAAAATATAATACACAACGCTTCCAAGAAAGTCGGATTAAGCATGCTTACAACAATACTAAAGATATTATAACAAACATATAATCAAAGGCGCTTGGCTGTTACACAACAAAATAATTCATGCTGATCAAAACACTAGTCGGCTTTCATGCTCTGTCTTCTGGACTGCTGGTCTACTGATCTGTTTGTAACTTCTCCGTACTATCATGTCATACCATGCATGTCTGAACTTAGTATGTAGACATCACATAGAACATATATCTAAATGCGCATACTCTGATTCAATCTCTCGCACGTGCGCTGATGTGCTGATCGTTGTATATCTCTGTCTGTCCTGTTTTCCATACTTAATCATTTTATCTTCTAAGTTATCTTAGACAGAAACTTAGTATGACTTTGTTGCCATGATGAATACAAAAAATAAGTCATGCATCCTCAGGAATTCAACTTTCCAACACATACTTATGTGAGGCTATTGAGGAACTCATATGTGAGGTGGGGGAAGAAAATGTGGTGCCGGTGGCGACGGACAATGCAACAAGTTATGTTGTCGCGGGTAAACTTTTAAGTTTTGATGGAGAGCCACTAAAAAATTTAATTAAAATTTTCTTATCACATCTAAATTTGTAATTAACTTCAAATTGTTGCAAGAAAAATTTTGATGGAGAGGCATCTAAAATTTTTTTGGTCTCCATGTGCGACCCATTGCCTTGACCTCATGTTGGAGGATATTTTCAAGCTTGAATGGGTGAGAGAATGCGTTGATAGGGAAAAAATTATCTACAAATTTATCTACATTCATGCATTGGTCCTTAGCATTATAAGGAAATACATGGGGCAAAAGGAGTTGGCTCATCTTGGTATCACGAGATTTGTCTCAAATTTTCTCACACTAAAATCCTTGATGAAATCAAAGGCAACTTTGAGGCACATGTTTGTTGGTGAAGAGTGTACTTTCTCATCCTATGCTACGACCCCTTGTGTAGAGATCATGCAGGTAAATTTATTACAGAATAATTAATATTTAGTATTTATTTTTTATAATTTAATATGCATATTTTTGTTTTTTTTGCAACTTTATAATTTTTCTTATTTTCATGCACACTTGTGACTTAACTATTTTTGTTTAACATTATTTGTAGGTTACTGATCCCTTGGTAGTTCTCCTATGATTTGTTGAGGAGGAGAAGCCCTCTATGGGATGCATATAGTCGGGCATGAATAGAGCCAAGGAGGCCATTAGATCCATATATGCAAGAATTGAGGATAAGTATGACGCTATTTGGGAAATAATTGATAGGAGATGACATAATCAACTTTACAGGCCCATCCATGTAGCTACTTATTTCCTCAATCTGACATTGCGTTTTTCTATAATTTCAGGGTGGATGAGGAGGTTCTTAGTGGCATATATATATAATAGTACAAAATATTTCTATTGATAGCACAACTACACTGCACGAGATAGACACATACAATAATGCAACATGGGTGATTTTTGCAAGCAAGATCTATAAAGACACTTAGATAAAATAGCAGCTAGGTAGAAATATATGTTAAACTTAAGATTCTTAAGTTTATGGCTTATGAATTTTGATTTAATAATCTAGCTTTAAAGTTGGAAATGAGACTGATTGTTTTTCTTTTCCTTATTTCAGATAGATGGTGGAAAATGTTTGGGCCTACAACCCCAAACCTTCAACAAATTTCCATCTGCATATTGAGTCAGTCATGAAACGCTTCTAGATGTGAGCGCAACTAGGGCATGTTCGAGCACATCCACTCGAAGAGGCATAATAAATTGTTTGTGGAGAGGTTGAATGACCTGGTCTTTGTTCATTACAACCTTTGGATTAGGACCAGATAGAGTTTGGACACTAACTCCTCTTAAATCACTCTAGAGGAGATTGATCCAGAGTTTGAGTGGCTCACTGAGTCTACCGATCTTGTCTTCACTGATGATGACCTTGACTTGGTTGACTAGGAAGACAAAGAGGATGAGGTTGTGGCTATGGCAGAGGAGAAGGATAGAGCATGATTAGGCAAAACTGATGTTGATCAGAGTAGAACCTCACAAGAAGAGACTATGGTTTCTCAATCATCTAGGACCTACCTTAGATGCCTTTGTAGGAGGCAAACATACTACCATGAGCTAGAGCCATAGAATATTTTTTGTTTACACATCTGTTTTGGATCATTTGATGTCATGGATTTCATGGATTTTATATATATTCGACAATATTTATAATTTTATATATCTATGTTTTCTATTTCCTTCAGCTACAATTAGGTTTGTACTTCTGTGATGGATGTATGTTTATGTATTTGATCAAATTAGCTTCTATTTGATTATGTTATATTGCCTTTAAGATTTATTCAATAATAAGTGCATGAAACAAGTTTTAAATTGTTAAAAAAAATCTAAATTTCAAGGTTTTTTTTTTTCATTTTGTCGAGTTGCTGTTGAGTCATGAGTCGAGTCATTTTGGCCGAGACACTTGCTTTTATAGTCTTTGTTTAATTATTATATAATTCATGCTAAAAATAGAGTAGAGAGTATGTTATCCTTTATTTAAGGATAATAGTATCTTTAAACTAACTGTTGTATTCATAGGAGTTAAAATTGATCTTGTTTCATTTGGTAAAATTATTTTTTTCATTCTTTTTAATGTTAAGAGACTCACAGATTAATTCTTTTAAGTTACATTTGTTAGTAATTGCATTGATTTAATTGCTAATTTGAAACATCATTATAATCACTTATGCTTTTAATTAAGTTTTATTATTTCTATCTAAAAAGTTTTATCTTTTATTATAATTAAGTTTTATTATTTTTATCTAAATTTTTTGTCTTTAATTAAATTAATATTTTTATCCCTTGATTACTAATCCTAGGTTATCAATTTAAAATACATATTTTTACCCCTTGATTACTAATCCTAGGTTATCAATTTAGATTAAGTCAAAAGATAATGTAGATTGATTATCAAGATTCCTTATAATTTTCACTTTTTATTTCACACACACAAATATATTGTTACCTATCATAGCTTTTTCCTTTTCAAAGTTTAGTCTCATAGTTTAGATCCTTTATTTTGTAAGGAAGAAGGTGTGGTTATGTTTAGAATGAAATAATTGTTAGAAGATTTTTTTGGAATTATTTTTGCTTGAATCTAATATCTATCATAATTAATTTTGAGTTATAAATTTATTAGTGATTTAACATTAAGAATTAGGAGTTGAAATTAAGTATAATATTATTTCTTTATTTTTGAATTGATGTATTATTTTTTATAGATAAAAGTGGCCAAGGCCACTGAAAATATTTTATATTAAAATAATAAAAACCATACACACAGTTACGCATCGTGATAAGCTGCAGGATGAAGAACTATAAATGAGTCCCAACCAAGAAGATAAAATCCCAAAATGTGAAGAAGTATAAGCCACCCACCAACCTCATTTCTGGGCATACCCAACAATGAAAAAAATAGAAAGTACAAGGATGAAATATAAATAAAAGATCTGGCATACCCAACATTGAAAAAATAGAAAGTACAAGGATGAAGAAGAGGCATAATCAGTGGCAACAATAAAGAGCCATGTGCGATACTGTCATGATCATGGAGTGAATAGCCAAGAAACAATCTAAAGCAACAAAAGAAAGGCCCAAATCCACAACATTATCCAATCTATCGAACTCCATGACAAGATCAGATAAACCCAAGACTGAAGAGGCAGAGAAATGCGATACTCCATCCCGCAAAAAACAACCAAAGCAGTGAACAAGATACCAACTCTAAAGAAACATTTCAACAAAATACCAACCAAGAGTAATGAAAATATAGGCATGCGAAAAAAATTCAAATAAGAAAAGATGACAACACCAAAAAATAACTAGTGAAGGAGTAAGTGAACATAAAGAGTGCTAAAGGATGACAACTGATAGAACATCACAATCACAACCAATCTCAATGAAGATAAAATACAACATCTAACAATATATTTGTATATGAAAAGAACATGGAACATATTTAATTCTGCAGGACCAAATTCCACCACAGCAACCATGGAGACAATAAAATCTCATGCATAAGACAACCATGAGAGAAGAGATATCAATGCAAATAGAATGACAATGAGGAAAATAGTTTACACATTTATACTATGTGGATTAGAGCTATTCATATTTTGATAAGAAATCATTCTTGCACAATGATTCCTTGTGATTTCAACAATGCATAGCCAATGAAGGAAGAAATAATCCAACTTCAATCTTTCAGAAATTGTCCTTAAAATAGAATCATATAATCTAATAAACTAGTCAATACATTGAAACTATAAGAAAATCCCATAGAGGCATATGAATCCTTTAAACAAAAAGACATGGGACCTCACATACTGTAGAATTGATATGACAAGGAAAACAAATAGATCATGAAAATAACACCACTTATATTCTGTTCATAGAAAAGAAAGAGATAGTGGGATGTAAAACCATTCACTAGAACCATATCTTAGAGAACATAGTTCGTAACTATATCTATTGCAAGAATTTGATAGATCACCATGATAGCATAAAATAATGACTGAACAAGCAAGCATGAAGTATTGAATACATAAAATCAACAACTCATAACTGTGTGCTAAAATGTTGACACACTTCTATGGGTCATTCCATCCAAGGTTGCTCAAGAATGAGGCCTCAAATATCGACTCATAGCTCTCTAGTCATGGAGTGCAAAGGTTTTTAATGAAATCCCTCAGATTGACCTAGTTGTGCCCATGCAAGTACACCATGAAATTAGAGATTCAATGCATGAAAGAAAATTAATCTAAATGATAACAATGCATGATTAATCTATGAAAGGAAATATGCAAACTAATCTAGTATAAATATAATCTACATGAATAGCCATGGATGTAAGAAGAAGAAGACAAGAAAAGAGAAGTTGCAATATCCAAGCTTGAGTGCTCAAATCCTCCTCCAAAATTGCTCTCCAAACCTGCAACATAACAATACTATGAAAAAGATGATCTATGAATGAGAAGGAGAGGTCTCCTTTTAAAGGAAAGTGAACGGTTGAGATTAAGAAGCAAAAATCAACGGATATGATTAAGAGGCAAAAACCCCACCACTTAGGAGAATGTGAAGAAAAAAGGATTTTATTTAATTTATTTCTTTTTTCATCAAATAAAGTGCTTTAAGTGGGGATTTTTATTTATTTAATTAAAAGAGGGATTTTCTTTTAATTAAATAAGATTATTTAATTAAAAGAGAGGTTTTCTTTATAATTAAATAAATTAGAGGAATTTTATTTAATTAAATGGGAGGAATTTAATTTAATTAAATAAGATAAATTTTATTTAATTAAAAGGGAGATTAAATCTTTTAATTAAATAAAAATGATCAAACCTTAGGAAATATTGAAATAATTGAATTAATTACAATTTGATGAAGGAAATTATTTTGAATTAAAAATGTTCCAAAACATTGATTCAGGAAATTGATAAATTGATAAAATGATAAATAGGGGCCCATAGTCTAGGCGACCATTTTAGGGTGTGTTGGTAAACAGATTGTTCTTTTGAATGTAACTCTAAAATACCCAAAAATGTTTAAGAACAATTGAATACAACAGTTAAGAAATAGTTACTTGAAAACCTATTTTCCCTCTGAATTGGAAGGTACAGCTCCCTTATATGAATAATATTCAATGAATTTTAGTCTTTCCTAATCTAACAGGGGTATGCTCTTAACTAGAGAGTAGGAGAGGTAAACCAAGCTAAGTCTAGACAGAAAATAGCTCAGGCGAAGTAAATACAACTCTAAATCTAGCCAATTCTGAGACTTTATCAATCAGATTAATTCCCAAAACTGGTAATGCATGGACAATTACTAAAAATGCAAATGCAAGACTAAAAGTTAACAATGTAATGATATTGAGTCGATCTATGTCATAAGAACATTCCCAAAACTTAGAATAGCAATTGATTTTCCCCTTAATTAGCTGTATCAAATCATAATACATAATTATGGTTCAAATATAGATTACGAATCTAACTCAAAAGAGACGTTCAAATTCAACAAAAAGATAAATGAAATGTAATGGAACAGTTAAATAAATGACATTTAGACATACACAATTGACTCAGCAACAATGCTCTCCTTCACACCAAAATTTAGCCGACCTTTGTATTGATTTTGGGAATAATACATATAGAGTTCCAGATTGGACCGTTACAAAAAGGGGTAACCGAAATGGTTCAACTTCCCCAACCAGAAATGATAACCAAAGGTTTATCCATTACAAAACTTAACAAAAATAGCACAAGGGGAGAATATATTTATGATTCAGTTTCCTTCCCCTTATCTAATTTGGTCCTATAGGCGATCACAGCAGTGATGACTTGGATGAGCTCTTCATGTTTGTTGATGTGGACATTGGTGTAATGGACGAGCCATCTGGAATGTTCTTTGGCTAGAGTCTTGATTTATTCTATCCGGTCTTTCAGTTCCTCCATAGCCCTAAAGATGCATCCACTCAATTGCTAGAGTTCTAGCACCTTGTCTAAATGAGTCGAAGACTGCTCTACTAAATTATGTAGATAATCTATGAATGACTTCTGCATGTTGACCAATCCAACTATTGCTTTGCCTTGACCGCTGGTTTGCGATTCCACATGAAGTCCTAAGAGAAGTTTATAATCTTTACTTTGTTCCTCTTGCACTTTAACATCTGTTTGTTGTAGTCCGGTCTCGGCTTGAATGATCATCTTGATTTTGAACTACAGACTTTAGAGCCATTTGATCAAGGGCTCATCACCCTTCTATAGGATCTTACCTTTTAGGGCCTCCTTAGTCTTCATCTTTACTGCCACATGCAACATGACTATGCATTCTTGGCATCTTACTCTTTCTGCAGTGAGAGTCTGTAAATTCTTCTCAATGTTCCTCTTCTCTGTTTCTAGCCTTAGAACAACGTTACCTAACTGCTCAATGATCGCTAGACCTTCTGACTCAAGCCTCTTGATCCACCTCTTACTAATGTTGATCCTCTTACAACTTAGCCAAAATGGCTTGGTTCTCAGCAGCACTGGGATCGAAGGAAGTTTGTGTATTGGGAGCACTTGCAATAGGAGTTAGAAGCTGTTTGATGAAATCAGTTAGTTGGGCCACTTCCGCCTTAAGCTAAATTTTGGAAGTCTTGCAATCTTCCAACTCTTCCTTTATTACTACATTAGTGGATTTCCACCAGTCCACCTTAGTATCATGTCAAGCCAATCCCATGTCGAATAACTGCAACTAAAAGTCCAAGGCCGCTAGATCTTCAAGTCTACCTTCTTGAATGGGCTTGGCTACTTCCATGGTGAAGTACCCTATCTCAGGATCATGACCCAGAGTAGACATTGTCTTCACACTCTTCTATTTGCTTGTAGTAGCCTTGGGCTGAAAGGCCCATGATAGAGTGTCTTGGCTGGTAACTGCTTCTCCCACTCTCTTCCTTTTGCGCTCTAGAGTGTTTGCTATCCATGACTCTGCACTGGTGACTTTGTTGGCAGAGACTAGCTCTTCGATGAACAGCTTCCTTATGAGTGGAGGAGTCACTTTAGGGCGGGAAGCGAATGGATTCACTGAAGTAGGTGAGGAGGAGATATATTTTACAACTTGAGCAACCTCCTGTTGCTCCCCACCTCTCTTATCCGATTCTATAGAGGTACTAGGGCTATCCTCTCCCACTTCAACTATGACAGGGGATGCCTTCTTTGGAGTTTCTTGGGTCGAAGTCCCGGCTGAAGTATCTACAGCAATAGCACTAATCGGTTGTTCAGACTCTGTAGATTTAGAAAGCTCGGCTGTAGACTTAATTTGGTCCGTCAGGACTACTTCTTCTGTGACTCTGATATATGGAAGAGGACCTTCTCCATAGGTCTTCTCTAAGAGAGAAGCTTTCTTAGGTGGCTCATCACCTCCTCCCGATGGTTGAATTGATCCCTTTGCAATGGTAGAGATTGTTGCTGAGGAAGTGGTTGCGGCACCAACAGTTGCCTTCACCGGAGTTCGCTGAGCAGGAGGCTTCCTTTCTGACCTCTTCCTTTAGCTCGTATTCCACTCAACCCATTGAATTGTTCTTTTATAAATCCCCCCCATCAAAGCCAACAAGTCACTTACTACTTGGTCTAGCATAGGCTCTGAGCTGATAGGGGTGGATTTTATCTTCTCCAAGTATGTGTCATCATACAGATGATTGCCATCATCTTCTAGCCCTTCTACTGCAATGTTAACATTGAACTTTTAAATCTATTCAATGGTTAACCAGGCATAGAATCTTTCCCTGCTCTCCAAGTCATCTTTGCAATTAGCCCAATAGTCCTCAATATCAGGTACATGGCGAATGGCCCAACTCATCTGTAAGAAATCTCTGGCATAATCAACTAGATCATACTGTGGCCTTAGAACATCATATGTTTCCAGAGAGAACTTCTTTGAAAATGTTTTAAGAACATTCTTCGCCTCTAACCGGGACACACAATTGTAAGCTTTGATGGTCATTGGGAACTCGTAGCCTTTCTTCTTTGCCTCTAAACAGATCAGGTTCACCTGGAGTGCTTGCCTCATTACATTGATCAGTATGATCATGTTAGTAGGGTATCTGGATAGCTTCAAAGGAAAGTCATCGAAACCTGCAAGACGAAGATATGAGAAATCTCCAAACTGAATGAAATAGCATCCGAGTTGGCTTATAAAGGCCATGGCTTCAGGAGAAAATCTCTTTTCTAGACAACCTTGTAGCTCCCTGCATAGTCTCATTGTAAAGGCATCATTAACTATGAGATAATCAACATAACTATTTTGTAGTTGCAAAGAAGGGAAAAACTCATAGCTTTTTACATCATCTGGGAATTCCTCTAACCTAGGAGGCCCAGGCCAGATTTGAATCATAGCTAAAATATACAAGAGGACAGAAGACATGTAGAATTCATTCTGTAACTTGGCCCTATTGAGGGTGTCCGAGAGATTCTCACTCACCATCAGGGCCCAGTCAATGAAATGGTGCTGAGAACAGATTATCTGAACCAGGAAGAAATGTTGTTCAACAAAATTAAGAGCTTCACTCTCACCTCTAATCCTGTGAAGCAATACCAGGATGTCCACGATCTCTGGCTTCAGATTTGTGCCAAATATTGTTTTGGGAAACTTGCCCTTGGCGCTCTTGGGTTCTTTAAACCATGATTTCATAATCTCTCTTTTCCATACCGGTCTCTTCGCTGAATATTTAGAAACCACCTGGCTATAAGTCATCTCAGAGTATTCTACTTGCTCTGGAATGCAGAGGGAATTCTGGACAGACTCTCTATCAATAGAGAGGAGCACCGTGTTGTCTGGTAGGAGAATTTGCTTGGTGTCTAGGTTGTATCAGGCTATACATTCCCAGACCAACTCAGGAGCTTGAACAGCTACAGGAAAATCGATGGCTTCGACTAACCCACTCTCCTTAAGCTTCTTTGTGATAGGGTACATCTCTCCGATCTCAATCTATTTTGAAAGTTCTGCATGTCGAAGAACTTCAGTGAGGTATCTGAGATTTTGCTCCACTCGGAGATAATGCCATTCATTCCATCAAATCCCACAAATCTAGAAGCCATAGAGTATGATTTTTCCCGGAGATTCAAATTTATCTTTGGGATACAGAGACAATGATCAACTGATCTTAGCTACTTCAAATTCAAACAATTTGGTGAACAATGGTGGTTCCAGTTTGAAATCTTCAACTGATTTTATACTTTTTGAATTCTTACCGTTTAACGGATGACTTCCCATGCCACATGAGTGAAAAGACCTTTACATTAATGAACAAGTCCGTTACAAAGTAAAATGACCTTATTTGAATTAATTAATTTTATTTACATGCCATTAGAAAACATTTTTTTACTTTAGTAACCGTAATGGTAACTTTCTTGAAGCGGTGGAAAATTACTTTTCCGCTTCTCCTTTGGGAAAAAAAATACTTTTAGGGTGCTCTCTGTCTGAAAATATGCCACAAGAAAATTCTAGCCTATAGGGGTGCCAAAGTGATATATATTGATTCCATTGGTCTTTTTATATGTCGGATCTCTTAGGGGATGAATTATTCTTCAAAATTTCTTCACCTTGATAGTTTGGTATAAAATGCATCTCGCGAGTTGAAACCCGCCTGTAGGAGCAGAGGAGAAGCCATTTTCCGCTTTTTCGCCTATGAGCTAATTCCATGAAATTTTCTTTGCTTGATCTTTTCTTTTGTTTCCCATAGGATCGATATGAGTGCTCAAAGCTTTCTTGTTCCTGACTTCTTCATTTTCCATCTTTATTTACCTCTGATATTCTTAAGTCTGTCGATTGCAAAAAGTGCACTCCACGTGATTTTCCACCATGGAGAAGCTAAAACTTGATTTCCTGCCGATGCTGCAACTTGAAGATATGAGGCAAAGTATTTCATCTGTATGTGATTTTGAGGTTAGGATCTTTTAAAACACTACCTTTACTAGATTGGGAACTTAACCTACCCGATAAAAATATGATTTCAGACCCAGAATTCACCTGGCTTAGGAAGGAGAAGTCAAGTTAGGGAAATTCGATAAAGGTCTTCTATCCTAAGGGGATTTCTAGACTTAGACTCTGGACTCGCATGAAACTTCTATGACTACTACTACACATAAAACATCCATTTTTGTTTTTAGGTATAAAGACCAAAAGTGGGGCAACAACTAGCTCTGTCTGGGGACTTGGACATTCACATGTCTAAGAAAGGATCTCAAATCTCTGGTTTCACAAAGCTCAACAAAAGGCAGCTCACAAAAAAAATAAAGCAAGATGCAGAAAGGAAAGTAGAAAGGAAACCTAACTAGGAAAACAAAAATAGGAACTAAATGTAACTATTGTACAACACAGGGGTTACCTGCTTTCAATTTAGATCTGATAGAGCTTCAAATCCTGACCATTATACGTCAGTGGTAGTGCCTCGCCATCTGGATAAGTCAGTTTGAAAAAATTTTTATCGAACGCCTGATGGATTTTGAAAGGTCCTTTCCACAGTGTTTCACATTTCCCATGCATGCCTTTGGGTGCCCTGCACTTGTCCCACAATAGCACCATGCCTCCCTCCATAAATTTCTGGGGCCTACTCTTTTTATCAAATAGGTTCTTCACATGTATCTAATGATGTGTGATATGATCAACCATTTTCTCCCTTTCTTCTTCCAATTTGCTCAGATATAGGATCCTCTTCTCTAAACCATCTTCATATATGCCATCTTCTACTACTATCCTCATTTTGCAAGTTGCTAATTCCAATGGCAATGGGAGACTAGCTTCTACCCCGTAGATGAGTTCAAAAGGAGATACACCAATGGATCTTTTGGGGGTCACTCTATCCGCCCAGAGGGCTTCATAGATCTTTTTATGCCAACTTCTCTGGTTTTCTGCCACGAGATTTTTCGTGATGTTCACCAAATTTTTTTTGCTAGACTCCGCTTGGCCGTTCCCTTGAGGGAAATAATCAGAAGAATGGATGATCATGATGCCATACTCAAAACAAAATTTAGTAATTTCTTGAGAAGAAAAGTATGTGGCATTATCCATAACAAACTTAATAGGTACGCCAAATCTTACCAGAATGTTTTCTTTGATGAACTCACATACTACCTCTGAAGTAGTCCTTTTGGTTGCCTTGGCTTCCACCCATTTCGTGAAGTAGTCAGTTGCAGTAATTATGTAAGTATGACCTGCATTGGACATAGGGCTTATAGGATTGATAAAATCAAGTCCCCACTGTTGGAATGGCCCTTCAATTATCACTGGTCTGAGAGGTAACGTTGCTAACTGTGGCTTCCCGGTAAACATCTTGCATTTTTCACATCTTGCCACCCACTGGTATGCATCTTTAAACATTCCCAGCCAGTAATAACATTGTCTCAAAATCTTGAATGCAGTGACTAATGAGGAAAAGTGTCCTCCGCAGGCTTCATCATGAAAAACCTTTAACAGCTTCTCTTGCTGTTGTTTATTGACACATCAGAGGAATGTTCCATCTATAGATCTTTTATATAGTCTATCCTCCCAGATTACATATTTAGAAGCCTTCAGTTTTAGGTCTCTCTTTTTCTTTGAAGTTAACCCTTTCGGACATTCACCATAGGTTAAGAAATACACAATGTTTTTAAACCATGGGTCTTGAATACTTACTGCCAAAACCAACTGTGTAGCTCTTGGGTCTTTGTCTACTTGATTTTACGCCATTGCCTTGCACAAGGTGTTCCCTCTTACCAACTTGGTGGGCTTGATCTCTATGTCATATTCTTGGGTTTTGGCTACCCATGCTCCTCAGTTGTTACATCCCACATCTTGTTGAGTCAGAATACTCTTCACTGTAGCACCAGGTACATACACAAGAGAGTGGGAATGTAGGATATAAAACCTAAAATTCTTAAGAGCTTTTATCACCGCAAAAGCGTGTTTTTCATTTTGAGAATATCTCAGCTCATGATTTTTTAGAGGTGTACTCATAAAAGCGATGGGGGCTTGAATTCCCTCTTTGTTCTCTTGCATTAGAATGGCTGATAGAGTATGTTCAGAAGAATAACAGTAAATTACAAAATCTTTCTTATAATCTGGGTGATATAACACTGGGGCGTTAGCTATGGCATTCTTGATTCTTTTGAAATCTTTCTTACCAGGGTCATTCCATTTGAAATTCACATTCCCCTTCATCATATCAACAATGTGTTTAGTAATTTTGAAAAAATCAGGGACAAACCTTCTGAGGAAGTTGAATTGACCGAAAAAGGACTTCACTCCAGTCTTATTCACCGGTAAACTCAGTTGCTAAATAGTTCTCACCCTTTCAGGGTCGATCCTTATACCTTCTTGGGAGACTATTTGACCCAATAGTTTCCCTTCAATTACACAAAACACCAATTTCTTGGGATTCAATGAAATCCCATCCTCCCGGCACCTTTGCAATACTCTTCTTAGATCATTTATATGATCTACTCTCTTTTTAGAGAACACGATAAGATCATCTAGATACATACTAATGATTTTGTTCTTCGTATCACTAAAAGAAAGATTCATACCTCTCTGAAAAGTATCTCCGGTATTGATCAATCCGAACGACATCCTGTGATATGCAAAGGTCCCCCATAGGGTAGTGAAAGCCGCTTTATGCTGATCTGTTTCCACAACTTCTATCTGATTATACCCTGAGAAGTTGTCTAACATAGACATCATTTTAGCTCCAGCCACAATCTACAAGAGATGATCCATGTTGGGAAGGGCGTAGTTATCCTTCAAAGAAGATTGATTTAGATTTATGAAGTCAACACAGATCCTTATTTCTCTGTTCTTCTTCCTCATAGGCACTATGTTCGCAACCCAAGTAGAGTGATGGATGGGATATATGAGCTTTGCTTTGAGCATTTTATCAACTTATTTGAATATGGCATCAGCAACTTTGGGGTTGAAGTTTCTTTGCTTCTTCCTGAATGAAGTGGCTTCAGGTTTTAAGGGAATTTGGTGGTTGAATTTTCCATTCATAAAACTTTTCAAATCTTCATAGCTCTAGGAAAAAACATCTGAGTATTCTAGAGAAAGCTTCTTGGCCTCATTCCTTTATTCTTTGGTACAAAATTTCACGATATTGATCATCTTGGGGTCTTTTTCAGTTCCAATATTCATTCCCTTATATTCACCAGTGGTAGGCCCTCTTTCGATTCTTTTCTTCTTCACAAACATGTCATGTCTATTGAAGAGCTTTTCAAGAGTGACCAGATGGGCCAGGATGATATTACCTTGCAATTGAATAACATCTGACTTTTCTTTCTTTGGCTTGTCTCGGCGGTTTCCTTTACGGTTTCCATGAACATCTTTGTGGAAGTCACCACCGCTCTCTAGGAAGAGGAGGAGATTCTTGTCATCTTCAAAAACTTGCCAATCTTCCACGTTATCAGGCACAGATGGTCAATATATAACCTCCACTTGGTATTTTTTATCTTTGAATTCTGGGTGGGGAAGTAGTAATGAAGCTGAGACAGCCAAAGAGTTTTCTTTGGAATTCAACTGTCTTGGCACAAATTTGATAAAGAAAGAATCCAATGCTTCTATTTCATCCGATACTCTGTTTCTGTAATTCTTCAACCTATGGTTCTTTATAGAGTACTGATTCTTGACTTGTCATACAATTATCTCAGCATCACCACGGGCTCTTAGAATTTTCATAGCTCTTTCTTTTTCAGCGATAATCCTTAACAGAAGGGCTTCATACTCGGTAGTGTTGTTAGTGTTCCCGAACTCTAATTTGTAAGCTAAGGGCTCACATACTCCATTTGGTGATATCGAGACCACACCTGCACTGGATCCTGACAACGCACAACTGGCATCAAATTCAAGAGTCCATATCTGTGGTGGTATTTCTTTGGTGGAAAATTGCTTTTCCTCTTCGGTGGTTTTTGTTTCTTTCTCAGGTTCATTGGTGAACAACATATAATTCCCAAACTCCAATTCTTGATACAAGATTTGAGCTTTAGGGTCATCAGATTTCAACATTGTAAACTTAGCCTTTTCTTTGGGAACTAGTTTAATCTTTTTATTACCTATTGGGATTAAGGCTTGGGACCAATCCAGCTTAATCTCCCCTCCAAGGTCTCTGCAAAAAATCCTGCTTAACAACAACCCGTAGCTAGCAGGTATATCAGCAACAAGGATCGTTAGCAACATCTTCTTTTCAGGATTTGCTGCTAAAGCCTTTTGAGAATCCTTAATTTGGCCAACTAGGGGCACTTGCTTGGAATCCATGGAGTAACACCTACCATGAGCTTTAGTGAGAGTAAGTCCTAAAGCTTTGGCCATAGTTGATGGAATTACATTGTCTGAGGCTTCAGAGTCTATTATACAATTTCTCAACCTGCAACCGTTAATATATAAAGACACATAGAATGGGTCAGGCTTTTGGCCTGGGAAGGTGGCTAAATTGGATGATTCCCTCTGTTCAACTGGGTCTATGAATAAGGATTCATTCTCTATAGTAGTCATGATGTTTTGATTGAACTCTCGGTTCCCTCCTTTACAATAATCTACTAGCTTTTGCAGCTCAATAGGATTAGACTTAAGATAGTCTATGGGGGAAATATGAATTCTAGAATCTCTACAGAATTGAATAATGTCAAAAGAGTTTTGTTATTTACCTAGTTGAGGATTCCTCATACCTTGGTTGGGCTCCTTTGAATTGGAAGTAGATGCCTCATTGTTTTTAGGTATTTATGAACCATGGCCTTTATCCTTCTGACTTCGAGTCAAGACTGTATAAGAGGTACCATCTATAGTGGCGTAACATGTTTCTTCTTGCTCTGAATCTAATTCATACTCTAAATATAAGTTTTCAGAGTCGCCATGTAAGTATGAATATGGTTCAGCTCCAGACGCTCCAGCATTCCACTCATCGGTCTGATGCATTTTCCTAGCACGGGCTACATTAGGACAACTTTCCCCATCATGATATGTGGTTAAGTAGAAGGCACACATATTCCCTATTTTAGGAGGAGCCTCTATAGCTAGTCTCTGTGGTGGAGTTGTTAACTATAACATCTTTCCTTCTATATTCCTCCTGTCGTTATATCTCCCAGGCTACTCCTGAATGTTTTTTTGGTAGGGGTTATTGATTCTGGGAAGTTGCCTCTTGAAGGCAGTAAATTCATTAGAATATTTTTGGATCATTTCATCGGATGACGTAGTATTGCTACTACTAGCTCTAGACTGTATCTCTCTTTTCCAATTCCCGAATGAAATCATGGTGTCCTCGAGTTCAACAGAAGTTCTCTGTGTGGCATCCAAATTTGTAAGGTTCATTCTCCTTAAATCATAATTGATTTCCGGTGGCATAGCACTTATGAAGAAAGTTTTCAAATTTCCCACTATAGGCCTGTCAGCCGCTGGGATACGATTTACCAGCTTGTTAAATTTAGCTATAAAATCCCTCATGCTGATTGACGGCTCTTTCTTGATAGAAGTCAATTGAGTCAATAGGGCATGCTCATCTTCAGTAGTCTTAAACCTTCTTTTGAAGGCGGCTCTCATAGTAGCCCAATTGGTAATAGAAGAATAAGGTAAATGATGAAACCAATCAACGGCGCCTTCGACGAGAGTCTCAACGAATAGTCTGACGGCCACATCTTCTTCTTGAACCGCTAGAATGTTAACTGAAGTGAAGAATGCAGAAATATGCTCATCTCTAGACACTTTCCTGTCTCCAAAAAATTTGGGAAAGTTCTTTCTAGAGCCTGTAGGGAGAGGGTTATATGTTGCTAGTTGCAGGGGCCCGACTGCAGCGGCCCAAGGGAGTGCCATAGCTACTTGGGGTAAGTAGGGTGTTAGATTGACGATGGGAGGGGAAACTAATCCATGCAATGTGAACACTTGGCAGGTGGTGGATAACTAGGTGGTTTGTTTAGGAGGTGAAGAAGGTCTTCTCTGGCTTCTTACGGTTCTGTTTCCCCGACGAGGTACTTCTAGGAGAGAAAAATTAATATCCGCAAGTCTCTCAAAGACTGGGTCTGTGCTACCTTCTTTCCTGGTACTTCTGAGAAATATTTTAGGCTCCAGATTTTTGCTTCATACTATGGCCTAACTTCATGCTCTGCCCTTCTCAGATTTCTTCTTTTTAAGGCTCTCTCAAGTGCTTCTGCTCTAGCCTCTTCTAGTTCAAGCACTTGACTGGCGTTTCTATAGTGTTCAGTGCTTCTTCTGTATCTCCACACAAAATTATTTAATGAGGAAAATGAGGTCCTCTTGATCATCTTGGAAGCCAAGATTGGGTTGGAGTATAGGGATTATACTTTCATGGGAAAGCACCATCTCTTCTCATTGTATGCTTCTGGTATAACGACTGTTTGTATCCCCAGCAGAGTTGCCAAAAATCTGTTGGTAAACAGATTGTTCTTTTGAATGTAACTCTAAAATACCCAAAAATGTTTAAGAACAATTGAATACAACAATTGGGAAATAGTTACTTGAAAACCTATTTTCTCTTTGAATTGGAAGGTACAGCTCCCTTATATGAATAATATTCAATGAATTTTAATCTTTCCTAATCTAACAGGGGTATGCTCTTAACCCGAGAGAAAGAGAGGTAAACCAAGCTAAGTCTAGACAGAAAATAGCTCAGGCAAAGTAAATACAACTCTAAATCTAGCCAATTTTGAGACTTTATCAATCAGATTAATTCCCAAAACTGGTAATGCATGGACAATTACTAAAAATGCAGATGCAAGACTGAAAGTTAACAATGTAATGATATTGAGTTGATCTATGTCATAAGAACATTCCCAAAACTTAGAATAGCAACTGATTTTCCCCTTAATTAACCGTATCAAATCATAATACAGAATTCTGGTTCAAATACAGATTACAAATCTAACTCAAAAGAGACGTTCAAATTCAATAGAAAGATAAATGAAATGCAATGGAACAGTTAAAGAAATGGCATTTAGACATACACAATTAACTCAGCAACAATGCTCTCCTTCACACCAAAATTTAGCCGACCTTTGTATTGATTTTGGGAATAATACATATAGAGTTCCAGATTGGACTGTTACAAAAAGGGGTAACCGAAATGGTTCAGCTTCCCCAACCAGAAATGACAACCAAATTTTTATCCGTTACAAAACTTAACAAAAATAGCACAAGGGGAGAATATATTTATGATTCAGTTTCCTTCCCCTTATCTAATTTGGCCCTATAGGTGATCATAGCAGTGATGAATTGGATGAGCTCTTCATGTTTGTTGATGTGGACATTGGTGTAATGGATGAGCCATCTGTAATGTTCTTTGGCTAGAGTCTTGATTGCTTCTTTCCGGTCTTTCAGTTCCTCCATAGCCCTAAAGATGCATCCACTCAATTTCTGGAGTTCTGGCACCTTGTCTATATGAGTCGAAGACTACTCTGCTAAATTGTGTAGATAATCTGTGAATGAATTCTGCATGTTGACCACTCCAACTATTTCTTTTCCTTGACCACTGGTTTCCAATTCCACATGAAGTCCTAAGAGGAGTTTATAATCTTTACTTTGTTCCTCTTGCACTTTAACATCTGTTTGTTGTAGTCCGGTCTTGGCCTGAATGATCATCTCAATTTTGAACTCTAGACTTTGGAGCCATTTGATCAAGGGCTCATCACCCTTCTGTAGGATCTTAGCTTTTAGGGCCTCCTTAGTCTTCATCTTTACTGCTACATGCAACATGACTATGCATTCTTGGCATCTTACTCTTTCTTCAGTGAGAGTCTGTAAATTCTTCTCAATGTTGCTGTTCTCTGTTTCTAGCCTTAGAACAACGTTACCTAACTGCTCAATGATCGCTATAACTTCTAACTTGAGCCTCTTGATCCACCTCTTACCAATCTGCCCATAATTTCAATCCTCTCACAACTTATCCAGAATGTCTTGGTTCTCAGCAGCACTGGGATCGAACAAAGTTTGGGTACTGGGAGCACTCACAATAGGAGTTAGAAGCTGTCTGATGAAATTAGTTAGCTGGGCCACTTCTACCTTAAGCTGAATTTTGGAAGTCTTGAGATCTTCTAGCTCTTTCTCTATTACTACATTAGTGGATTTCCACCAGTCCACCTTAGTATCATGTCGAGCCAATCCCATGTTGAATGACTGCAACTAAAAGTTCGAGGCCGCTAGATCTTCGAGTCTACCTTCTTTAGTGGGCTTGGCTACTTCCATGGTGAAGTGCCCTGTCTCAGGATCATGAACCAAAGTAGACATTGTCTTCACACTCTTCTATTTTCTTGTAGTAGCCTTGGGCTAAAAGGCCCTTGATAGAGTGTCTTGGCTGGGAACTACTTCTCCCACTCTCTTCCTTTCACACTCTAGAGTGTTTTCTATCCATGACTCTGTGCTGGTGACTTTGTTGGCAAAGACCAGCTCTTTGATGAACAGCTTCCTTATGAGTGGAGGAGTCAATTTAGGGTGGGAAGCGAATGGATTCACCAAAGTAGGTGAGGAGGAGATCAATTTTACAACTTGAGAAACCTCCTGTTGCTCCCCACCTCTCTTATCCAATTCTGTAGAGGTGCTAGGGCTATCCTCTCCCACTTCAATTATGACAGGGGATGCCTTCTTTGGAGTTTCTTGGGTCAAAGTATCTACAACAATATCACTAATTGGTTGTTCAGACTCTGTAGCTTTAGAAAGCTTGGCTGTAGACCTAATTTGTTCCGTCGGGACTGCTTCTCCTGTGACTCTGATATCTGGAAGAGGACCTTCTCCACAGGTCTTCTCTAAGAGAGAAGCTTTCTCAGGTGGCTCATCGCCTCCTCCCGATGGTTGAATTGATCCCTTTGCAATGGTAGAGATTGTTGCTGAGGAAATGGTTGTGGCATCAGTATTTTCCTTCGCCAGAGTTCGCTGAGCGGTAGGTTTCCTTTTTGACCTCTTCCTTCGGCCCATAGTCCACTCAACCCATTGAACTGTTCTTTTATAAATCCCCCCCATTAGAGCCTGCAAGTCACTTACTGCTTGGTCTAGCATAGGCTTTGAACTGATAGGAGTGGATTTTATCTTCTCCAAGTATGTGTCATCGTATAGATGATTGCCATCATCTTCTAGCCCTTCTACTACAATGTTAACATTGAAATTTTTGATCTGTTCAATGGTTAACCGGGCATAGAATCTTTCCCTGCTCTCCAAGTCATCTTTGCAATTAGTCCAATAGTCCTCAATATCAGGTACATGGTGAATGGCCTGACTCATCTGTAAGACATCTCTGGCATAATCAACTGGATCATACTACGACCTTAGAAGATCATATGTTTCCAGAGAGAACTTCTTCAAAAATGTTTTAAGAACATTCTTCACCTCTGACTGGGATGCACAACTGTAAGCTCTGATGGTCATTGGGAACTTGTAGCCTTTCTTCTTTTCCTCTGAATAGATCAGGTTCACCTGGAGTGCTTGCCTCATTACTTCAATCAGCACGATCATGTCAGTAGGGTATCTGGGCAACTTCAAAGGAAAGTCATCGAAACCTGCAAGATGAAGATATGAGAAATGTCCAAACTGAATGAAATAGCATCCGAATTGGCTTATAAAGGCCATGGCTTCAGGAGAAAATCTCCTTTTTGGAAAACCTTGTAGCTCCCTACACAATCTCATTGTAAAGGCATCATTAACTATGAGATAATTAGCATAACTATTTTGTAGTTGCAAAGAAGGGAAAAACTCATAGCTTTTTACATCATCTGGGAATTCCTCTAACCTAGGAAGCCCAGGCCAGATTTGAATCGTAGCTAAAATATACAAGAGGATAGAAGGCATGAAGAATTCATTCTGGAACTTGGCCTTATTGGGGGTGTCCAAGAGATTCTCACTCAGCATCAGGGCCCAGTCAATGAAATGGTGCTGAGAACATATTATCTGAACCAAGAATAAATGTTGTTCAAAAAAATTAAGAGCTTCGCTCTCACCTCTAATCCTGTGAAGCAATACCAAGATGTCCACGATCTCTGGCTTCAGATTTGTGCCAAATAATGTTTTGGGCAACTTTCTCTTGGTGCTCTTGGGTTCTTTAAACCATGACTTCATAATCTCTATTTTACATACCGGTCTCTTCACTGAATATTCAAAAACTGCCCGGCTATAAGTCATCTCAGAGTATTCCGCCTACTCTAGAATGCGGAGGTAATTTTGGACAGACTCTCTATCAATAGAGAGGAGCACCATGTTGTCTGGTAGGAGAATTTGCTTGGTGTCTGGGTTGTATCGGGATATACATTCCCGGACCAACTCAGGAGCTTGAACAGCTACAGGAAAACCAGCGGCTTTGACTAACCCACTCTCCTTAAGCTTCTTTGTGAAAGGGTGCATCTCTCTGCTCTCAATCTATTCTGAAAGTTTTGCATGTGAAAGAACTTCACTGAGGTATCTGAGATTTTGTGCCACTCAGAGATAATGTCGTTCATTCCGTCGAATCCCACAAATCTAGAAGCCATAGAATATAATTCAGCCCAGAGATTCAAATTTCTCTTTGGGATACAAAGACAATGAGAAACTAATCTTAGCTACTTCAAATTCAAACAATTTGGTGAACAATGGTGGTTCCAGTTTGAAATCTTCAACTGATTTTATACTTTTTGAATTCTTACCGTTTAACGGTCGACTTCCCCCGCCACACGAATGAAAATACCTTTACATTAATGAATAAGTCCGTTAGAAAGTGAAACAACCTTATTTGAATTAATTACTTTTCTTTACATGCCGTTAGAAAACATTTTTTTACTTTAGTAACCGTAACGGTAAATTTCTTGAAGCGGCGGAAAATTACTTTTCCGCTTCTCCTTTGGGCGAAAAAATACTTTTGGAGTGCTCTCTATCTGAAAATCCACCACAGGAAAATTCTAGCCTATAGGGGTGCCAAAGTGATATATATTGATTCCATTGGCCTTTTTATATGTCGGATCTCTTATGGGATGAATTATTCTTCAAAATTTCTTCACCTTGATAGTTTGGCGGAAAATGCATCTCGTGAGCGAAACCTGCCTATAGGAGCAGAGGAGAAGCCATTTTCCGCTTTTCCACCTATAAGCTAATTCCATGAAATTTTCTTCGCTTGATCTTTTCTTTTATTTCACATAGGATCGATATGAGTGCTCAAAGATTTCTTGTTCCTGACTTCTTCATTTTCCATCTTTATTTACCTCTGATATTCTTAAGTCTGTCAATTATGGAAAGTGCACTCCACATGTGATTTTCTGCCATGGAGAAGCTAAAACTTGATTTCCCGCCAATGCTGCAACTTGAAGATATGAGGCAAAGTATTTCATCTGTATGTGATTTTGAGGTTAGGATCTTTTAAAACATGGCCTTTACCAGATTGGGAACTTAACCTACCTGATAAAAATATGATTTTAGACTGAGAATTCACCCGGCTTAGGAAGGAGAAGTCAAGTTAGGGAAATCCGATAAAGGTCTTCTATCCTAAGGAAATTTCTAGACTTAGACTCCAGACTCGCATGAAACTTCTATGACTACTACTACACATAAAACATCCATTTTTGTCTTGAGGTATAAAGACCAAAAGTGGGGCAACAAGGTGCATACAATAACAACCAAAAACCAAGAGTAATAGAGTAATGTAACTTGATAATCAACACAGAATGATAAGTGCAATTGACAACAATATAGAACAAGACCAAGGTAGAAACTACTTGATGAATCAAAGTGAGTGATTTTTATAAATATAGAGGGATGGGAGAATGGTAGACAACAAGGATATCAGACAATCAACAATATCAATGATGCCAACCAAAAACCCATGGCTCTAACAAGTATGAAAACCAAAAGCAAGAGGCATCATCAGCCCATAACCCAAGTAAGCAGATAAATTGCATAATAAAATATCAATATTTAACAACCAAAGGAGGGAGATCAAAGCTAGAAAATTCTAAATAAGAAACTTTTTCATTTAAGTCTTTATTAGCAAAAATATAAATAAAAAAATCAGCAATGACATTGGTTTCTCTATAACATGAGATACCTCATAAGAATTAAAGACTTATAATTGCACAAGAACTTTATCAAGTAAGTATTGAAGATATCAAGAAAGAGATTTCTTGTTAGAGACAACATGAAAAGTGATCATATAATAACCCTCAATAACGATAACCTTAATATCAAGAGAAATGGCCAAGTCAAGCGCAAGAGACAAAGCATGTAATTTTCCTAATTATTAGTACCACCCCCAATACATTTACAAAAAAACTTAATAATGTTAGCACAAAGATCTGAGATAATCACACCAATGCCTAACTACCCAAGATTACCCTTGGAAGAACCCATTGGAAGATTTTTGAGCATGTCGGATATTGTTGATTAGACCTTGTTTATGTGTGTTGACATTAATGTTTTATCATTGATGTTGACATACTATTGTTGTTGCAGAAAATGCACTTTGTTTAGTAGAGAAGATTTCAGTTGTTCAGGTGATATGTTGTTCTTGTGTTGTGATTGTGATGGATGGTTCAGATATGTTTGTAGTTGATTCTAGTCAAATTATAGATCTTTGCGTGAAAGTTGGAGTGAGATATGTTTGAATTTTTAGGTAGTAGTATTTTAGTGTTCCTGTTGTTCAGGATGTTTCAGAAGTTGATTTTTTTGCTTCGGTATGGATCGGTTTGATTTCTTCAATGGACACAAATTTGGTAGATATTTTGGGACTTAATGTTATTTCCTCAACTACTGTTGTTCATGATTCTGAGTTCAGAAATCTATCTTTTTGGTGTGATAGAGTTCTATGTTCATGATGAATAGTACAAAGATGAGTCTAGATTTTGAGGTTTAGATGTTATGGAGGTTTGATAGGTTATTCATGTTGCTTGTTGGTGTTCTTGGATCATGTTATGTCTATGTTGATGATTCTTGGCAATCCCATTTGGTGATTTTTTGAGCATGATTAGTGTTTCTTCATTTAGGTCTTAGCCAACTTGGTGAAGTAATGTGTTGCAATTTGTGGCACAGATTTGGCGAAGATATGTCATGTTTGTGGATGATGTTTTGGGTCATATCTAAGTCTTGGCTGACTTGATTTAGATCACATTGGTGTTTTATCTTATTATTCTTATCATTTATTTGTATAGGTCTTGGCCGAACTTGTTGTTGATTATTCATTTGTAATATGTATAAATGGACAATCTTTTGTGATTGAGATGTGTGTGGTGTAGATAGTGTTAGCAATAATAGTCCACCAATACAATTGAGAGAGGGGGGTTATCAGTTGTGTGCCAAATAATTAAACTTTAACTTATAAACCAATTACTCAATGCAAATTTGAACACATAAAAACAACATCATAACATAAGCAATTGTTGTCGATGAAAACCCTGTTAGGGAGAACCCCAGTGGGAATTGTCACCCATAAATAATGCACTAAAAGTATTTTATCCCTATTAGGAGAGCTATCCTTGTTAGGAGCTGATTATTACATACAATACATAATCTCTATTAAAGGACAAACCCTGTAAAGAGTCAAGAGAAATAAGAGACTCGCTACCCAATTGAGAATTAAATCCACCTTCTGGACTCACTGTCCAAAGTACATATATAGAAGTATACAATAAAGAGTGAACTAAATGATAGCAAATTTATTTTCCTAAAGAGTTCCAATTAAGTTCATCACAATCACTATCTCTTCTCTACATCCATAAAACTTCACAATTACAAGCTCACAACTTCCTCATCATACTTCCACATCACGTCATTAAGAAACAACTCTCCTTTATATAAGTTACACTAAGCAATTAGGTGGGCCAGTTAGGACTTCCCCAATGCATAAATAATTACATATACCCTTTCTAAGATACAGATGGTACCTTAAACAAGTAAACAATAAATATAAATCATCAATTACACTCCAAGATCCATAATCCATGCTTGCCATCCTGTAAACATGTTACACCACTGTAGTCAAACACAAATAAGTTTTCGCAAGATCACACGCCAAAAATGACATCAACAAGATTCCAGAAACCCAAGAATCACAAATAACATTCTTCAACATGTATTTTACCATGCCTTAAGCTCACATATCATAACACATGCTTGCATCCAAGTTATCCCAAAAATTGAGAGACCAACTCTGTCATAATCCTCTGTCACTACTTTGTAACAAGTCTTTACCAAATTAACTATCACTTATGAAAATAGTGACATCAAGATAAGAAAACTTAGATATAAGATCTCTCCTCATCCCCTTATATAGATCCATTCTTGCATTCTCTGAAAGTCTATACACTATCTGTACACTTCTATTAGTCTTTCCTATACACGTGATAACCGGTCTTTATGAGACTTCTAAAGTATTCAATTGGAACATATGTTGACATCAATGAAAAAACATGAATGTCAACACCTCTAATAGAAACAATTCTAACAATCTCCCCCTTTGGCATTGATGGAAACATATGTTAAAATCTATCAACCCAAAAGTATCCTTCTTAATACAATCTTCTCAATATTCTCTTCACATCTCCCGCTAAAACATTAGGGATTTTTCACTTGTATCTCTCCCCCTTTGACACCAATGGAAAAGGGTGCCATAGCTCTTATCCTTCTCTATCCATCCCACCTCTTCAAGGTGTAGTTTTTTAAAATCTTCATGCCTACAACAACCAAGTTCTTGATCACCCAAATGAATTATGGTGTGTTCCTGCAATCACTCTCCTTGAGGAGTGGATCCAAGCATCAAGTCCTGAGAATGATATAGCTCTAATAGCTACTAGAATGATGCATTTCTACATCATTTAGTTCTCTCAAGGAGGGGTTATCACCCCAAGCATACCTATGAGAGACTCAAAGGCATCTTTTGACAAAGGTTTTGTGAATATATCTGCTATTTTCTCCTTTGTACACATGTACTCTAATCTAACTCCCTTTTCTGCAACCTTGTCTCTCAAGAAGTGGTATTTGATTAAAATGTGTTTGGTCTTTGAATGCATAATAGGATTCTTTGACATGTTCACAGTTCTTGTATTATCACAATGTATAACCACTAGCTCTTCAGAGGTTATCCCAATTTCCTTTAGCATCTTCTTACTCTAAACGATATGTGTACAATTTATAGCAGTAGAAACATACTTTGATTTAGTAGTAGATTGAGCTATACAATCCTGCTTCTTACTTAACCATTAAATCAACCTCTTTCCAAGGAAAAATTCATGACCACTTGTGCTCTTTCTATTATCAACACTTCCTGCCCAATCAAAAAAAGTATAATCATAAAAAGTAAAATTATTAGAATTTTCATACCATAAACCATATTCCAGTGTTCCTTTCAGATATCTGAATATCCCCTTAACTGCAACAAGATAAGTCTCTTTAGGATATGCTTGGAACCTCACAACAATTCCAATTGCATTAGTAATTTTTGGTATAGTGAGAGTTAAATATTGTAAACCTCTAATCATGGATCTATAATTTATCTGAAAAACACTTTGAGATTCGTCAGTAGTAGTAAGCTTGCAACCACTAATCATAGGTGCTCCAACAGGTTTACAATATTCCATTCCAAACTTTTTCAACAATTCCTTAAGATACTTAGTTTGAGAGATGAAAGTACCATGTTTGTTTTGAGTAATTTGCAAACCAAGGAAGAGCTTCATTTCACCAATCATAGATATTTCAAATTCACTTTTCATTTCCTTAGAGAAGTTCTTACTCATTTCATCATTACCTCCAAAAATAATTTCATCTACAAAGACTTCAACAATTAAGATTCCATCTTAACTAGTTCTCATATACAAATCACTCTACACACTACCTTTTTTGAAGCCAAGTTGTAAATACCCGTCTAACCGAGCATACAATCCTCTAGGTTCTTGTTTCAATCCATACAATGCCTTTTTCAACTTGCAAATCATGTCTTCATCACTTGTCAAGGGGAAACCATCAGTCTTCTCAATGCAGATTTCTTCCTCTAGATCTCCATTTAAAAATGCAGATTTCACATCCATATGATACACCTTAAAGTCTTTGTGTGTTGCATAAGAAAGGAAAAATCTTACTGCTTCTAGTCTAGCAATAGGAGTAACTATTTATTCAAAGTCTATTCCTTCTTGTTGTGAGTAGCCTTTAGAAACTAATCTAGCCTTATTCCTTACAACCATACCTTCTTAATTCATTTTGTTTCTGAAAACCCATTTAGTTCCTATAACATTCTTTTCCTTAGGTCTAGGAACCAATTTTCAAGTGTTGTTTTCTCTATCTGATCCAATTCTTTCTACATTTATTTAGTCCAATATTCATCTCTACATGCTTCATTAGTAGTTTTTGGTTCTACTTGTGAAATCAAACAAATCTCATTTCTTATTCTAGATCTTGTCATCATTCCTTTATTTATATCGCCAATAATTTTATTCTAAGGATGTTTTTTCTTAACATACCTTGGTGTCTTTGTAGTTTTAGTAGGATCATTCAAGCATACCTCAATACCATTTTCACTCTCAAGAGTTTCCTCTTGACTTGAAGTAATCTCCCCGTTCTCTATAATCTGATTACAATCATACATTCTTTCCTAAATCTAAAACCTCTCATCAATTCTTACATTAGTAGTTTCAACCATCTTCCTCAATCTTAGATTAAAACACTTATAAGCCTTAGTTTTAGTGGAATAACCAAGGAAAATTTCATCATCACTTCTAGCATCAAATTTTCCTATCTCATCATCCCTTTTGATATAATATTTTCTACCAAATATTCTAAACTATTCTACAACACAAGCATGATTAAACCAAAGCTAATAGGGTGTCTTATTGGTACCTTCTCTGATCTAATTTTTTTTTAAAGTGTAAGACTGTAGTATTAACAACTTCTCTCCAATGCACATGTGACACATTCCCTTCAAGCAACATAGTCTTGGAAACATCTAATATAGTTATGTTTCTTCTCTTTGCAATCCCATTCTACTATGGTTTCCTAGGCGATGATGTTTGTCTGTATATTCCATGCACTTCATAATAGGTATTAAACACATCTAATGTGAACTATCCACATCTATCTTCAGACCTGATTCATTCTCAACTTTTGCTTTGAAAATATTAAAATTGTCAAAATATCTAGACTTCTCTTTAAGAAATGTAACCCACATCATCCTAAACTAGTCATCAATAAAGAGTATAAAGTACCTTTCACCATAGTAAGATCTTGTTCTTATGGGACCATAGAGATTTGTATGTACTAGATCCAAATTATCCTTTGTTTGTATATTCCATGCACTTCATAGAAGGTATTAAACACATCCGATGTGAACTCTCGACATCTATATTTAGACTTGATTGATTCTCAAATTTTTCTTTGAAAATCTTAAACTTGTCAAAAGATTCAGACTTCTCTTTAAGAAATGCAACCCACATCATCCTAAAATAGTCATAAAAAAGAGTATAAAGTACCTTTCACCGTAGTAAGATATTTTTCTTATGGGACCACATAGATCTATATGTACTAGATCCAAATTATCCTTTGCTGAGTAATATTTTATTTGAAAAATACTTCTAGTTTGTTCCCCCATCACACACTCTCTATAAATGGTGTTAGAAGGCTTCACAATTTTCAATAAATCTCTTAGGGCATTTGAGATACTTTCTTTCACAATGTTATGAAAATTTATATGATAGAACCTTCTATGCCACAACCAATTGTCATCAACCTTCACAAAAAACAAGTAGGCTATGTAGTATTCAACTTAAACACATTACCTCTTTTCTTTGTACTTGATGTGATGATCAAGTCTCCTATCTAACTTCTGATAGTACATTTTTCATCATTGAACTTCAAATGATACCCCCTATCTACAAGATGTCCAACACTCAACAAGTTGTGCTTAATTCTATTAACAAGAAAGACATCATTAGTATTAGTTTACCATTAAGAGAAATCAAACCTACTCTAATGATCAATTTAGGAGTGTTATCACCAAATTTGACTACACCACCATCATATTTAGTTAGCTGAAC
Source organism: Thuja plicata (assembly GCA_018584345.1). Classification (NCBI taxonomy): domain Eukaryota; kingdom Viridiplantae; phylum Streptophyta; class Pinopsida; order Cupressales; family Cupressaceae; genus Thuja; species Thuja plicata. The sequence goes on from MU224820.1 coordinate 1,253,308, forward strand.
TAACTTATTTTTATCACCAGTTATATGATGTGAACAACCACTATTTATGTTCCATTTTGATTTCTTTTCAACATGTGAAACTAAGGCTCTTTATTCATGAATAGGCTTATCATCTTTAATAGAAAAAAATCCAATTTCATTATAATCCACAACATCATCATCAGACACACCTTCACTAGCATAGTAACATTCCTTATCCTTAGAATAATTCGGTCTATGAAACTTAGATTTATGCTTAGGAACCCTTGTAGGACACCTAGATGCAAAATGACCAATCTTATTACATGAAAAACACTTTATAGGTATCTTTCCTTCAAATTTACCCTTACCTCTCTTATCTCTTCTTGCGATCAAGGCCACAAGTTCATCTAGTTTCCTTTCTTCTTCCTCTATTATTTCTCAATCATCAACATATTCACCAAGCTCTTCATACTTGTTACCTCTGCTGGTGCTCAAAAGACTTGATAAAGTATTTTTGTCATTGTGCACAATCACCTTGAATTAAGACTCCACCTTAGGTAATGTATCATTTAGCTCTGTGGCCTCAAAGTTGGTCAACTTAGCAATAAACATCTCTCAGTTAAAGTTTGTTGTCAAAGGTATGATCTCTTCTATCAATTGCACTTTAGTTTTGTAAATAGGCATCAAAGATATGAGAATATTTGCAATTACTTCTTCTTCAGTATATTATCCTCTTAAGTTTCTAATGCATGTAACAACCTTTGTAACCCTCCATACATATGCTTTGATATTTTCATCATCTCACATTCTCAAACTCTCCATTTTGGTCTTCCAATTCTGCAAATTCGCCTGTTTATTAAACTTATCTCCTTCATATAGTGCATTGATAATCCTAAAGGATAATATTTTTCATTAGTATAAAAGGAAACAATTTTTGGATTGTCGGTAACATGATCACTGAGTGACAACGTTCAGTCAAGCACAATGGACACCGAAAATAGACATGTATAATGGTCACCGAAAATGATAGTGCAGTGAACACCACAATCAATGAACATCGATATGCACTATCACCGACAAAAAATTTACAGAGTAAATTGAGAGCACATTTTATAGAGTAAACCAACAGATAGTTCAGAGACATCACCGAGTATATACTATAGAGAAACCCGAGAACCAGTCTACTGAGAGACAATTTTATTTATGAAAAATGTGGATCTGAGTTACATGTCAGATAAAACACTTCAGTTTTATAATTAGCTTTATGCTTAGCTGTAAAACCATTTATCGAGGGACAAGTAAAGCATATGTAATTATTTTAATTAGTCTAACTAATTGTAAACATGCAAACTAGGAGATCAAGGTCAAGTTATAAACCTTTGATCATAGAGTTTTTATTGTAAAGCGTGAAATCTAAATAGGTCAATACATTGTATAAATAGATTTAGTAATCAATCAGAACATGATGATTGTAGCCACAGTAGACATCCATGGATCAGATAGAGAGTTTCATATAGAAGAACACAAAAGATAGAATTCAGTTATGAAGACCAAGATTCAAGGCAACCAAGAAGAACAGAGGTATTAATCAATCACTACAGGTGATACTTATACATCTTGAACTTAAAGGATCTGTATTCAGCAATTCAAGATTGCATACCATCAAGTCAAAAAGTATTTTTGACTACTCTCTAACAATTGTATCAAATAGAAGAAATCCTTTAAGAAGGTGGACTTAACAACCTTTATGTAAATCTCTTAACCGAGTGAACACTTAATAGTGTTGCTAAATCTCTTAACCAAGTAGACCTAACCAGTCTAAAATGTTACTCCTAACAAGGTGAGATCATCAGAAGTGATCACACTTGTAGCCTTAATCAACACCTTCCATTCTCAGATAGTGAAGCTTTATGGGTTTCATCCCCACCACAGTTTTTACCTTCTAACAAGGGTTTTCTGCGTTACCAATTCTTGTGTCATGTGTAACTACTTTTCATGAATGTTTCTATGAATGTTTACATGCTATTAAGTTTATGTTTTGATTTTACATGCATAAGGTATAAAAAAAATATGGTTGGTAATGCAAGAACATATTACTAAGGGCTAATTGATAAAAAGTTAAGGGTACTGATTCACCCCTCCCCTCTGAATACACAACATTCCATTATTCCAACAATTGGTATCAGAGCTAGATCTCTTATTTGGAAAAGTTTAAATCAGTTGAGAGAAAACATCATACAATGGAAAGGTATAAGTTTGACAAGAATATTGAGAATCTGAAGTTGCAGATACAAATATTCTATGAGAAATACAAAGAAGCAAGAATAAAGATGAGAAAGCTACTAGATGAAATAAAAATTATGGCATCTCGTTGAAATGAAACAGACTATCATGAAGAAGAGATACCTAATTTGTTTGATTCACCAGGATCTTCATCTAGAAATACATTAGACACATCTAAAGGAAGCATTACAAGTATGAATGAAATCAATCAACATCTGACAAAACAAGTAAAGGTACTGCAAATCGGTCAAGAGACACAGATGGTAAGGATGATTGATGTTATGAATAATGCTAAACATGGTGAACAAGAAATAACATTAGCTATTGATGACAGGAGGAAGATCACTGAAAAGCTACAAGAAAGAGAAATTGAAATACAGAGACTTACTGAACATATCATGAGATCACCAATAAAATAGTTCTTATGAGTCATGAGGCCAATCGAGTGAACATAGAACTCAATGGGAAATTAGAAGCTATTGGTAAACTAAGAGAAGAAAATAAGATACTAAAGCATGAAGTAAGGATTCAGAAACATCATAATGATATGATCAAGAAAGCTGAAGAGAGTACGGAAACAATGGATGATTTTCTTGATGGATAAAGAAGACTCAACAACAATACTGGTCTACGGAATATCAAGCATGGAGAAACATCAAACTAAGCTAATAAAAAATATGTTTAGACAAATCCAAGGACAAAGAAGCAGTCATGCAATCACTCTAGAAAACTAGGCCACACATCAAATGTTTGCAGGAGCAAAGCTAAAGGTATTCCTAAATCCACTTCTACATTCATAGGAAAATGTTATAACTGTAACAAGCATAGATACATAGCACATAAATTCAGATCTAAGGTGAAACAACCAAATAAAGAATCCTACATGGAAAAATATTGGTCTACTTGCAAAATGCATGGCCACACCTCTCATGAATGCAGGAAAAAGAAAAAAAAATCATGGAAAACCAAAGAAAAATAAAATGCTTATCAATCGAGAAGAGTCGATAACTCATATGTTTGGGATTACAACACATGGTAAAATTGCACAACATGTGGTAGATATGGACACATAGCTGCAAAATGCATGAGAAAATAGATACAAAGGTCAAGGAACTGGACTAAATCCAAAATGGCATGCTTACACTATCATAAGGTCAGTCATCTAAGCAAAGACTGCAGAGGCTGAGTGACAGAGTCAAGCACTTTTGCTAATGGGAACACTATTGAAGATATCAGGAGAATGAGATATCAAATGTGGAGGAAAGCTTCAAGAAAAGATGATGGTGGACTGAGCACCATAATTGGTGACACCTCATCCAATGGATTTGGCAATTTCACCACCCCCACCGAAGCATACAAGTAAGTATGGAACTGCACTATACAAAGCTATATTTTACACCAGTTCCAATATACATTGATAATATTCCAAATTAGAATGAATGAAGATGCACTATGATATTACTTATTATGATTTTGTGAATCTAATATCACCGGTCAATGCACACTGAGCATCGTTGGTGTACATATAAAATCCAAGTTGTCAATGTAAACCAAGCATCATCGGTAATCATGTAAAAGACATTCAAGTCTTCGCTACATATTGAGCACCATCAATGAACATGAGTTAAGTGCAACTAAGTTTTCACTTATGCAGAGAGTTGTATTATCACCGAGGATGAAGTTGGTATAATGCCCGAGCGTCATTGTTACCAAGTGGTATCTAAATCATTAATTGCACCACTTAGGTCAATTGCAATAAATAGGGCAATGAGAACTCATTTCATTCACCATACAAAAATGGGAAAACAATAGAGTGAAGCAAAGTGAAGCAAAGCGACCAAGAGTGACAAGTTTGCAGATTGATCAATAGAAAATTCAAAGGCTATTCCTAATAGATTCCAACAGATTCCTAGCATCTACAACAAAGAGCACGTAAGTATCAAGACTTACCCAACTCATAGTTCATTAACAGAGGAAGCCCTAATTTCAAGAAATATGGCAACCACATTGCAAGTTTCCAAGATCAAGAATGCGAAAGACAAAAAGGTCAACCTGATCAAGAACTCTACCTGTGAAGATCCCAAGTAAAAATTTTGGTTTGAGGTTGCTTCACAACCTGATGACCAAGGAGCATTCTCAAGCATACCTCCTAGTATTTTTCTAGTTGAAGAGGTCCAAGAATATATCCACTGCAAGGTTGCAGAGATCAGAGATCTTGAGGTTGAAGAAGCTTATAAGAAGCTTTGCACAGATGGAAACCTCAAAGATGAAATCAAACACATTGAGGTGAAAGGGTTAAAAAATGCCCTAATGTTTTTGAAAGAGTTCAAAATCGAGTGGATTTGGATAGTACTCAACCAATGACACATGGAGGGTCAGTAGGAGGGCCTAAGGCACTCCCAACTACCAAACCAGCTTGCAGACAAAATGTGGAAGCCAAAAAACAATGTGAGAGAAGAAAACACAAAGATTCTTTAGATTAACTTGGATCAAAATCATTACATTCCAGGTTGTAAGGCCTTCCCAGTTTCGGCCATATATTCAATGAATTACAATAAGATCTTCATACGACAAAGATCACAGACTTTGATCCCAATATCTAAACATTTTCCTTCTTCCTCTAAGAATGATATCCTAAAATAAGAAAATACACAAGAATATATAAAAGAGTCCACTAGAGAAGTCAGTGCTCAAATCCATAAGTGAGACCCAGATTTAGGTCCACATAGATCCCAATGAGAGATCCCAAATACATTAAGCCATCAGAATTAATTGAAGAAGTCAGCCAAAGATCCAACTCCCAAAATGACAGTCTCAGGCAAATGGTTAGCAAAAATTAGCAACCCATCGGTAAAGCATCATCAAAATCCATTAGTAAGCATGCATGAACAACATAGACAAGCATGTCTGAGCAGCAGAACCTGAGCGACAAAGAACAAATTAAAGAACTGAAAGAAAAACATATTTTTGGTTATGCAGGATTGCCAATGACCCAAGATGCTCCTGCATCAGAGACCTGGGGTTACAAGAAATGATTCTCAGAATCATTTATCAGGTCCAACCTAAAATGAATCCAACTTGGATTGAGAAATCCATGACGAGTTCTCAATCGGTCTATTCTTCCACTTCACCAGATATTCCATGTATTCTTTTCCTCTTGTGCTTCTGCCAATTTTCTATTTTAGAATCTTTTCAACTTCTTCTAATTGTTTCTTAGGATAATCACATGATACAATCACTTCTTAATCAGGTTCATGATATTCATACAAGTTTGAAATATTGAATATAGGTGATATATCCATGTCATCAGGTAATTCAACCTCATAAGCATTTCCAATGTCAAATCTTCTCAGTATTTTGCAAGGACCAAATTTGTTCATCTTCAGTTTACCATATGTTCCAATAGGAAATATTTCTTTCTTTAGTAGAACCATCACTACATCACCAACTTCAAATGTTTTGTTTCTTCTTGATCTGTCTGCACTATCTTTGTATTTCTGATTTTTTTTTTCCAGCTTCTGTTTTACATCTTAAATTAGTGTCTTCATAAATTCTGCAAATTCTTCTGCTTCATCACTTCTTTTCTCTTCTCCAACAATATCTCTCAAATCTGATATACCTCTCGATTGTGTGCCATGAACAATCTCAAATGGTGTCTTTCCAATACTTCTATTCGCTGAAATGTTGTATGCAAAATCTTCTTGTGCTAACATCAAATCCCAATTGCCTGGTGTGTCTCCAACTAAACATCTCAACAAGTTACCCAAACTTTGGTTTACAACCTCTCTTTGTCCATCAGTTTGTGGATGAAATGTAGAACTAAACTGCATCTTCATATCCAACTTCTTCCAAAGTGTTCTCCAAAAATAGCTAACAAACTTAATGTCTCGGTTAGAGATGATACTCTTCGGTAATCCATGAAATCTGACAATTTCCTTAAAGAAAAGATCTGCTATATGTATTGCATCTGATATTTTCTTACATGGTATAAAATGTGTCATTTTAGAAAATCTATCCACAATAACAAATATGGAATCATTACCTCTTGGTGTCTTAGGTAAGCCAAGAACAAAATCAATGCTGATATCACTCCAAGGTTTCTCAGGGATAGTAATAGGTGTATAAAAACTAGTTTTCTGACTCACTCCTTTTGCAACTTGACAGACTCCACAACTTCTTACAAATTTCTGAACATCCTTATACAACTGAGGCCAAAAATACCTCTCCTTCAGCAAACTCAATGTTCTATCAATACCAAAATATCCAGCCAATCCACTACTATGTTTCTCCTTAATCAAATTAGTTCTCATTGATCCTCTTGGTATACACAAATCAATACCTTTGAACAACATATCTTCCTGAATGAATTAATCTTCATACTTACTTTATTGATTTGAATTGGGTGCTCTGCACACTCTCCACTGCTTTGAAAAATCAGGATCACTTTCATAAAAATTCTTCATGTCATCAAAACCAAGAACTTCAATTCTCATTTCAGTTAGTAATGACCTTCTTCTACTCAACGCATCAACAACTCTATTAGAAACTCCACTCTTATGCTTAATCACAAATGTAAAACTATGCAAATACTCTACCCATGTCATATGTCTCTGATTCAACTTATTCTGACTACCCAAATACTTTAAAATCTTATGATCATTATACAATACAAATTCATTTTGCATCAAATAATGTGTCCATTTCTTCATAGCTTGCACAATAGCATAGAACTCTTGATCATAGACAAAATATTTTCTCTTTGCATCATTCAACTTTTCACTAAAGAAAGAAACAAGTTTACCTTATTGAGTTAACACATCTCCAATTGCACTTCCACTTGCATCACATTCAACTTGAAATACCTTATTAAAATCAGGTAATGCTAGCACAGGTAATTCAAAAACCTTTAGCTTCAAAGCTTCAAAACTCTTATCAGCTCCATGTGTCCATTAGAATTATCTTTTGTCTCCTCTCATTGTTTTAGTCATAACATTACAAATAGAACTGAAATTTCTGATGAACTTCCTGTAAAAACTTTCCAATCCATGAAATGATCTTACCTTAGTGACATTTGTAGGTGTAGGCCAACTGAGTATATCTTCAACCATCTCTGGATCCATCTTCAAACCATCAACTGAAATCACAAAACCCAAATATACAAGCTCTTCTTTCATGAAGGAACATTTCTTCAGATTTATCAACAACTTTTCCTCTTTCAATCTCTATAACACTTGTCTTATATGCATCAAATTATCTTCTCTAGTCTTACTGAATATCAGAATATCATCCAAGTATAGAATCACACACTTGTTCAAGAATTTCTTCAAAACTTCATTCATTAACCTCATAAAAGTACTGGGTGCATTAGTTAAACCAAAAGGCATAATGAACCACTCATACAAACCTTCCTTTGTCTTGAAAGTAGTCTTCCATTCATCACCTTCTCTAATTCTGATCTGGTGATATCCACTTTTCAAATCAATTTTGGTAAAATACTTTGATCCACTCAAATAATCCATTATGTCGTTCATTCTCGATATAGGAAACCTATACTTTACTGCTATCTTATTGATTTCTCTGAAATCAGTGCACATTCTCCATTCTCCATTCTTCTTAGGTGCCAATACAATAGGTACTGCACATGGACTCAAACTTTCTTGAATCAAGCCTTTGTTCAATAATTCATGAACTTGTTAGTTAAGCTCTTCATTCTCTGTCGGTGTTAACTGATGTGGTGCTTTGTTTGGTAAACTAGCTTTGGAATCAGATCCATACTGTGACTGATATCTCTCATTGGTGGAAAACCATCAGGTACATTATCTAAACTTGTCTTCTTGTACTTAGTGAGCAACTTTCCAACTTCTGCAAGAATTTCATCTTCTATATTCTTACTTGGTTTGTTAGGAATCAAAGCATAAAAAATATCATTTCTTTTCAAATCCTTAAAAAACTGTCTACCTTCCATCAGACAAACTTTCACAGATGTACATATCTCACCAATAGTTTCTTCAACCAAAGGTAACAAAACTTTCTTCTTACCATCAACCCAAATAGAATATCTAATCAACCTTCCATCATGTATAGCATGTCTATCATATTTCCAAGGTTTACCCAAAAAAAATGACAACAATCAATAGGCATAATATCACACAACAACTTATCATAATACTTCCCAATTTTCAGGTTCACAAAACATTGTTCACTTACCATTAATGTATGATCATCCTTGATCCATGAGATCTGATAGGGTTTTGGATGTTTCATCCTCTCCAACTACAAATTTGAAACCATTTCCTCAGATGCCAGATTCTTCGAGCTTCCACTATCAACAATCATTTTCCAAACTTTTTCTGCAACTCTACATCTGGTCTTGAACAAAATTTTCCTGATCGGATCTAGCTTATCCTTCTCACTCCATAGTATCCTCCAGATCATGAAATTTCCTTCCTCCTCAGCTTCATTTTGTGACTCCTCTTGTATCAATGCATTTTTTCTACTACTGCCTTTCTTGCTTGCATGTGTACATTCAAAATATTTATGTCCTTCTTTACCACAATTGTAACAAGTAACTTGGAATCCTTTTATGCTATAACCACCTTTGGAGTAATTACCTATTCCTCGGTATGAATTTCCTCCCTTCCATTCACTCTTTCCTTTATCTTGAGATGTGTCCCAAATTGACTTGTCTGGTTTAGATCTATTGTTCTCACCATGAGATATACCTCTTCCTCTAGGGAATCTACCTCCTCTGCCTCTTTGTCTTTTTTCATATCTTCGGGTCAACTTTTCCTCATCTTTTAGGGAAAATTGGTATTCCTCCTCAATGCTTTCCATCTTGACCAAACTAATTTCATCTTGTATATAAATTCTCAATCCATTCAGGTATCTTGCAACTATTTCCACTTAATCTTCAACATGTCTAGATCTGATGTCCAATATACAGAATTCCTCAGTATAGTCTTTCATAGATTTATCCTTCTGCTTCAACCTTTGCATTCTCCTAATCAGGTTAATATGATAATCACAAGGTAGAAACTTTCCTTTCAATTTGTTTACCATCTTATCGCATAACTTGATTTTGTCTTTACCCTTCTTCTTTCGATCTAATTGCAGATGTTCCCACCATAGGGATGCATGACCTTTCAGCTTTGTGCTTGCAATCTTCACCTTATTATCCTCTGCCACATTTTCATATTCAAAATACTTTTCCATCTCTGTTATCCAGTCAATCAATTCATCAGAATTCAATTTTCCACTATACTCAGGAGGATTGAACTGAGGTGTGGATTTCAAACTTGTCAAGGCTCTTAGGAACCACTCTTATTCCTGATTCATCAGAGGTGCAGGTGCAACTTCACCTTGAACCTCTTCATTTTTATCATCACTAACATCATCAAGATGTATTCCTCTACATTGGGCTGTTTCAACAACTTCCAATCTAGTAGCCATCTGTCTAAGCATATCAGCTAGACCTAGATCAACATTTCTTCTCCCATGAACCATCTTGATTCCCTCTGCAATTGTAGGTCAAATCACAATCTTCTACCTCACAACAATACCAACTAGGGTTAGGGTTTCAAGAAGGAACTAGATCTCACTACGCTCTAATACTACCTGACACAAGGAGGGTCAGTAGGAGGGCCAAGGGCATTCCTTTCTACCAAACCAGCTTGCAGACACAATTTGGAAGCCAAACAATAGTGTGAGAGAAGAAAACATAGAGATCCTTTATATTAACTTGACCAAAATCATTACATGATGTGCTGTAAGGCCTTCCCGGTTTCAGCCATATATTCAATGAATTAAAATAATATATTCATACGACAGCGATCACAGAATTCAATCTCAATATCTAAATATTTTCCTTCTTTCTCTAAGAATGATATCCTAAACTAAGAACATACACAAGAATATATACAAGAGTCCACAAGAGAAGTCAACACTCAAATTCATAAGTGAGACCCAGATTTAGGTCCACACAGATCTCAATGAGAGATCCCAAATAAATTAAGCCATCAAAATTAATTGAAGAAGTTCGGCCAAAGATCCAACTCCTAAAATGACAGTGTCGGGCAGATGGTTACCGAAAATCAGAAACACGTTGGTAAAGCATCACCAAAATCCATCAGTAAACATGCCTGAACAACAGAGACAAGCATGCTCGAGTAGCAAAACCCGAGCGACATAGAAAAAATTAAAGAACTGAAAGAAAAACATATTTTTGGTTGTGAAGGATTGCCAATGACCCAAGATGCTCCTGCATCAACTGAGTACATGACAGGAAAATGTGGTTCGATGAACCAAAACCAATCACTAAGGATGTAATTCATGCAGTAACCAGTTATCTAGTAACCGACAAGGAAAAATCCCTAAAACATCCTTCTCATCCCAAGATTGAAAAGATGATAGGTGTAGTATGGGAAAATAGAGGTTTAAAGGTTAATTCCATCACCAACCCAGAGATGAAGTTTGGTGCATGTGTACTTGGATACAAGGTATTCCAAGCAAGCCGATTGAATAGCATAACATGTGGAGTAGTTGACACTGCCTACAAGATTGTGAAGAATGGATTACAACTAGACTTATCTGAGCTTCTATTGAAGCAACTGGAGGAGAACATGAGGACTATTAGATCAGCCATATCTAATTCATGTAAGTTTGGTTCACTCCTCATGTGCACATTTTTCTATTTCTAGAATTTCTTCCCATCTGTCGGTAATGTCAATTGGGACACAACCCAACCAATAACTACCCAAATTAGTGAATTTATTAAGTCACTAGGGGAAAAATTTACATCAGTAATGAATGAATACTTCACTACCTTCAAGGACAAAATGAAGAAGAGAATGAGGATACCTGCACAACTGGTGGAACAGTATAAGGATGACATATGTTTCATAGTGGATACTGATACCACTTTAATAAAACTAGCTATACCGAGAACAACATGGTTACAAACTATATATTATGAGGTCAACATTGATCAGGCTACAAATACTATTCAAGCATTACTGAATGAGGCAGCAGACAAATCATTGGTCAGATTTGGCACTTATGAGGAAGCTAAGGCTAGAATCAAAACTATCTTAGTAGTGAAGAAGATAGACCAAAAGAAGAATAAAATCATAAAAACACTTGAGAAGAAACTTTCGGTAGATGATAAAGATTCAAAACAAGATGTCACTGAGAGGAAGTCACCTGTCGGTGAAGGTGAAAATTGAGTGACTCCAAGTCAACTAAATCTGATGCACCACCAAAAAAGAAGCCAAGCACTACTATTGCATCAAGAACTAGGAGTTAGACTACCAAAGATGGATATTCACCACTGATGAAGAAAGGTACAGTGAGGACTTATAAGAGAAAGACTCAAAATGAGAAAACAACATCGAGGCAAAGAAGAAGATACATCAGAGGTAAAGAGGATAAGGAAGATACTGAGTAGGATGAAAAAGAATAAGGAGTTCAAATAGAAAACCTCAAGGTTCCTCACACAGTTGATGAAGTTCCACAATCAATCATTGACACCAGGAGCATATCACACCAAAAGATTAGACAATGGATAACCTTATCTCCCAAAGATCAAACCAAGATTGAAGAAGCCATAGTTAAGGCAATGATTGCGTACAAGTATGTACTAGTACAATTCAATAAGAAAATGCCAAAAGAGCTTAGTGACAGGATATCAAAAAGATGAACATATTCCTTGCACACTGAGAAAAAAATAAGGTAAAGATCTCTATTTAAAATCATGCCACCCGAGTCAAAATTTGAAGAAATTGATGAAATGATGAAGAAGCATGCAAATAAGTTCTCAGCAAAAATGAGAGCTTACAAAGTACTAGATGGAAGGTTAGTAGAGCTTGATAAAGAGAGAAATGAGACTTGGAATGAACTATTCAATGCACCCAAGAAGGTACTAACTCTTACCGAGACCCCTCACTATGAAGAGAAAGAGGCCATGCCAAGCCCATAACACATCATAAATGATACCGAGGACATCAAGCCAGTTGAGTTGACAACACAGAAAAGAAAGGCCATGGATGATGTACCTCAAATTTTACAATCATTAGGGGATACAAGAGAGATCACAATCAAATCTATAACTCTTATTGATTCTGATGATGAGATAAAAAAGGATGAAGACGTAATTGCTTCCACCAAGCAAGAAAAGGAAAAGGATGCAACGAATGTTGCACATGTAAATATACCAAGTGTAATGCCCCGCCAGGGAACCCAGGAGAACTTAACCTAAACATGACACTAAGTTCACGAAATAATTTTTTTAAAAATGTTTACAAACAATAATGATAATAATGCAGAAGCAACACAATGAAGTACATGACATACATGAAATACCACACATACATGATTAACATTTCTTGAGGGTTCCTTGACGTAGAATTACTTAAACATAATAATCTATGAATAATGAATGTACAGAACTAACATAAAGGTTACATAATTTGAATCCAATAATATTCATCTCATAATAAAGATTACATATACATCTGATACCATAAGGTATACTTCCTAATGAACATCCACTGCACAAGTCACAGGGTATGTAATAATACATAATAAACAATACAATGCATCCTCCAAGGATGATAACCAATATATACATATGGTACAAATACACAAATCAGTAACTGATCAAGTCTCCAAAAGACTAGGAAGATGAAACTGCAATAAGGAACATCCAAGCATGACGAAGAATCCGTCAGAATCTCAATGGTAATAAGAATCACTACCACCCGACCATGTGGAACCAAAGGTCTACTCCCACCGTGCTGAGGAGATAGTAACATGCCCATCACACGGGGTATACAACAAGAATACAAACAAGGTAAACATGAACTCATACTCAAATGCATAGGAAGATCCTAGAAGCAATCTAAACCATAATAAGGAACACTAAACAATACCAGAGGTAACTGACACATGTAGGGTAACCTAAGCTGTATATAGGGAAGTGTCATCACATAAGCCCAAACCTTGAAGGTAACCCTAGTAGTACCTCTTGACTCTATCCTCCAAGTGACACTATGTGGCTCAGTGATCCTTTCGCGACGGCAAGGATCCCAACTCCCATCCTATCATGTGACAACACTCAAGGCATGGGTAGAGACTCAGACATCTTATTAGTTCATTTAAACCCCTTTAATGTATCATATTTTTACTTATTTAGTAACTTGCCAATGGGTTTACCTAGTAATCGCTTAGAGTCCTGGACCCCCATTGCAAGCCACTTCCCCACTGTACACTTAGTTAACCTACCTAGGCTCAAGAAATCATGAAGGTAATACATAACTCTCAAATTGCATCCTGCTCGTACAGGAGCACATTGGTTCTCAAATAACCACAACAACAACAATACTCTCACAAGATCATAAAATACCACTTAAACAAATCTGGTTGGGTATAAGAATCAAGACCATGACATCATCACATAAACATGAGCTGACTTCATACAAGATACCATGTAGAATTTACAATCCCCCAAACCTCTGGATTTACGTCCTAAGGTCAACTAACCCAACAGACACCTGAAAATAAGATAACATACATAATGTATAATTCATTTCATCACGCACTCCAAACACATCATGGCATAATAAGTTTGTATTCAGAATACATTAAATCGAATACAATGTTAACGTAGGACAAACAATTTTATAATCCCTAATCATGCAATTCATTCATCCAATTAAAATTACCAATCATGAATAATTATATACTTTATATTGATAAACGTTTACATATCCTATAGATCTATTTATAAAATCAGCATATAAACACATCCATGAAATAATTACCAATTTTAGCTACAATCACAAAATTACAAAATCATAGGTGTAACTTAGCATTAATAAAATTTGTCCAATAATGACTCTATTATTATCTAGTTAACACCATAAAAACTCGCTGATTAATAATATTCAATTTATAAATAAAACAAAACCCTCTTCCATTGATAAATTAATGATACTATTACTTACTAAATAATCATAACAAATTAAAAACATTACTATTCAATAATGAAAATAATCCTTTTAAAGAAAAACATTATCATAAACTAAATTAGGTAATAATGATTAAATATAAATGATATTTAATTACTAAATCTAAAAAAAAACATATTTTAATAAAAATTAATATATATTAAAACTGAACTAAAAATTATATTTAAACTAATTTAAACATTAATAAAAAAAACTATATTAAAATAAAATAAATTAAATGACATTTAATACTACAAGATTCCTTTTTTTAAAAAAATAAAATAAAAACAAAGTAAATATATTGGGGGTGAGGGAGGGGGGTCCCGTGGCCCCCACCCCATCCACATCACCTGCCGGCCTCCCCTTTGGGAGTGCCGCTGGCAGCCTTGCCGTGTGGCGGCAGGGTACTGTCACGGTCCCCTTGGGAAAGGGATAGGGGGTGCGGTGGCCCCCGCCACCCGCCTCCCCAAACTTTAATAAATTTTGTTTTAAATTTTTTTTTTTTATATCTAAACAAAACTAAAATGCCGCTGAAACCAATAGGTTTTTAAAATTTTTTTTTTAATAGATTTTCAACATGCAATTTGCATAAAACAAAAGCCACTTATTATTTTTTTTAATAAGTTTATTTCTGAAAACGAAAATTAAGAATACGATGTATATTTTCTTTTGTCTTTTACTAGCTTTCTTTGACTGGTGTTTTTTTAATTTTAACTCTGTATTTTTTTACAGAGAGCCCTTTTTTTTGTTTAATTGATTTTTTTATGAAAGCATTTACAAGGGAAATATTTATTTTTCCTCGACTATAGTTCCAACTATAGGGTAATTTAATTTTTCATTTTTTAGGAGATCCATAGGAAATTTTCCAACGAAAATCGGACAACATAACTGGACTATGCCAAGTAATGATAAAAAATGAAAATATAAGATCTAAGTTTTCATAAACACATATTTCAACAACAATTTCAAACTAGAAACCCTAATACCCATTTACACTTAATGCTATTAAATGAAACCCCTTATGCCCACAAGCACAGATCTGATATGCAAGCTTGAATAAAACCTTAAATTGATCTAAAACATATTTTTCCAATTGAAATCATCAAACACACAAAATAATCAAGCAAGGAATGATCAAACAAAGGATTCTTAGCTTTCTGGATGCATAAAAGACAGGGATCCAAAAAACCAGAATTGACATGAACAAGACCCTACCTCAATATCTATTAAAGAATACACAATGCAAAATCCAAGCAAGGAGAATTCTAAAATTATGCTCCAAAACCAAGCACACATCAAAGCTTCCAAAAATGCTCCCAAAAACCTGTTATCTTCAAGTGAGAGAAGAATCCCACTAATGAGGATCAACTTCCCCTAATTAAGCAAACCCTCATGACAACACATTCAGTTAACTCCCAAAAGGACTCTACCCAAAATTGAAATAAAAAAAAATTAATTAATTAAAATATCTAATTACTTGCACAACTCAACTTTGACTCCTAAATTCAAGTTGAGATCTCTTGAGTTTGAAAATACTTTTTCAACCAAATCTTGCACATGTAATTAATAAAATATTAATTTAAATAACTTAAATATTTACATCACAATAATCTATGCAACTAAATATTTAATTATTTAACTAAGCATAAAAGCTTATTTACTCTAATATTCAATTAATTATTCAATTAAATATTAATATTCAATAATTGCACTTTAATTAAACTTTCAATTAAACATAGGTATTTAATTTAATTAATTAAATACCCTATATTTAATAATTAGTTGCAATAATATTCAATTAAATAAATAACATGATATAACACCCACATAATCACATCAAGCACCTGAAATCAAACACATGCAAAATCAAACATACACTAGGAAAGGGATACATGAATTCCTATCAACTATACGAATTCGGTCAGGGTAGTCAAAATAGATACTTGTCCACTAACTAGGACAATTAGATTTAGGATAGGATTTGGATCCAAAAACTATCTCCCCTCTCTTACCATTGAGATTAATGCGACAAGGCACACTCACTCCTGCCAATTCAAGGAAGATGTAGCCCGGTACCTGCAAACCTGTCATCACAAAGACGAACATACATGCATATATCATATGACAAACAATGGTTGAGACTAGGTTATCATGTGGATCTCGCTGAAGCAAGTAACTATGGATCTGTCCCATACCATACCAAGCGCATCAAACAGTAATACAAAATATACAATGATCCATGTGCATATAAATCTAAGGTCAGTATTGTCAAAAAACCATAATCAAAATGAAACCCTAACATATACATAAGCATCATTAAACAACCATAAATCACATATACACAAAAGATATAACATACTAACAATGGATCAATAACATACTGAAATGTAACATATAAATATCATCTAAATTATTTGAATAAATCCACACATACATCAAAAATGTCTAAAAGAGTTTGGTATCCACAAATTGAAAAGCGACCTAAGAGGTGGGTATTACACCAGGAGACACACCATTATTGATACAAGCTATCAATATCATTACAGAGGCAAAGGAGAAGACACCTGAACCTGATGCAAACACACTGATGGACACAGGTGATGATCAAGGGAAGCAAAAGGATACAAATGAAGAGAAGAAAGAAACAAGCAGAGAAGAGAAACCGGGTGATGCCACTGATAAAAACACTGAAGTAGAAAAGGTTGCAGAAATAGAAAAGGTTAATGTAGAGACGTCTGCTACCGAAAAACATGTCAATACCAAGCAACATGAAAAAGGCAGCACACCTCCCACACAATCACCAAAATCAACATATAAAGATAAGGAACTTGCAATAGTCCTTCATTCCCCCGCTTCCAGTCAAATTTCAAAGAAGAAGAAGAAGAAGAGAAAAGATATGGTAACATTAGATGAAATCATTTATAGACCAAAATGTGATCCTAGAACATTGGATCCATAGTCACTTACCAAGTATGGAGAACTCTGTAAAAGAAAGGCCATTCAAGAAAAGCTCAAAAAGGAGCAGAAGAACTCACAAGTCCTAGGGAGCACAAAAGAAATATTATTGCAGATTATTCCTGACACCGACATTGATCAAAAAGATCTAATACTTAATCAATTAGCAGCACTCACCGATGCTATTAAATCATAGAATTTAGATGCAGACAAGGTCATTGAGGAACGTGCTAAGAAGAAGTGTCAATACAAATTAACCGAGAAAATCATCCTAGAAGTGGAAAAAAATAAGGTAAATCTTTCTGAATTAGTAACTAGAATGGAACAAATATTATCAGAAGTAGTTAAACTAGTTCAAAAGTTGTGCACAATAGAGCATTTCACCACTGAACATAGTGAAAATATAGAAAAGATAGATTAATATCTTAAGGCTAGTGCACAAGGTCTCACAACCGAGGAGAATGCATTCCAATTGCATTATGAGAAGATTGTAGAAGCAAAATGGTTGAGACTAGAACTTCAAAAGGCTGAAAGAAGAATCAGAGATGAGGTAATCGAGATGCAGGCTATGTTACTCCTGAATCTCACACTTCTATTAAAACATATGACTTCGGCAAAAACATTGATTGCCACCCTAGAGATGTCTATTATAGAGAGTATATATGACATGCATGCTAGAATAAAATTAGAGTACATGACCTTCAGAACACCTCCAAGAGAAATGGGATAAGATAATGGCACACATTAAAAAATCCCATGCCCACATACTTGACAAGTTGTGAGTATTACACCTTTGTCATTAATTTCAAAAAAGGGGGGAAATTATATGTGAAAGGGGGAAACTATATGTATAAAGGGGGATATTATATGTACACATGTCCAAGGGAGAAAATGTAAAAAAGGGGAAAACATGTCAAAGGCCACAAAAGGGAGAAACATGTACATACTGAGGCATGCACATATGGGGATTCATTGACAAGGTATACACTTGGTGTAGATACTGAACATTTCAATTTGCACATATCATTTTTTGATGCTAATTCCAAAGGGGGATATTGATTATCCTAAAGGATCATATTTTTCATTAGTATACAAGGAAAAAAAATTTGGACTGTCGGTAAAATGATCACCGAGTGATAACATTCAGTCAAGCACAATGGACACTGAAAAAAAACAAGTGCAATGGTCATCAAAAATGTTAGTGCAGTGAACACTGCAATCAATGAACACCAATATGCACTATCACCGATAGACAGTTTACAGAGTAAACCGAGAGCACAGTTTACAAAGAAAACTGACAGAGAGTTCAGAGACATCACCAAACACAAACTAGAGAGCAACCCGAGCACCAGTATACCGAGAGACAATATTATTTCTGAGAAATGTGGACTGAGTTACATGTTATATAAAACAATCCAATTTTATAATTAGCTTTATGCTTAGATGTAAAACCATTTCTTGAGGGACAAGTAAAGCATATGTAATTATTTTAATTAGTCTAACTGATTGTAAACATGCAAACTAGGAGATCAAGGTCAAGTTTTAAACCTTTGATCATAGAGTTTTTATAGTAAAGAGTGAAACCTAGATAGGTCAATACATTGTATAAATAGATGTGGTAATCAATCAGGACATGATGATTGTAGCCACATTAGATATCTATGGATCAAACCGAGAGTTTCATGCAGAAGGACACAAAAGACAAAATTTAGTTACGAATAACAAGATTCAAGGCTACCAAGCAAAACAGAGGTATTAATCAATCACTATAGGTGATACTTATACATTGTGAACTTAAAGGATCTGTATTCAAAAATTCAAGATTGCATACCATCAGGTCAATAAGTATTTTTGACTACTCTCTAACAATTGTAGAAAATAGAAGAAATCCTTTAAGGTGGACTTAATAGTCTTTATGTAAATATCTTAACCGAGTGCACACCTAACAGTGTTGCTAAATCTCTGAACTAAGTAGACCTAACCAGTCTAAAATGTTACTCCTAACAGGGTAAGATCGTCAAAAGTGATCACACTTGTAGCCTTAACTGACACCTTCCATTATGTAGATAGTGAAGCTTTGTGGGTTTCATCCCCACTGCAGTTTTTAACTTCTAACAAGGGTTTTCCGTGTTACCAATTCTTGTGTCATCTGTAACTTCTTTTCATGAATGTTTACCTGCTATTAAGTTTATGCTTTGATATTATGCATAAGGCATAAAAGCAATATGGTTGATAATGGAAGAACAAATTACAAAGGGTTAATTGATAAAAAAATTTAAGGGTACTGATTCACCCCTCCCCTCTCAGTACACACCATTCCATTATGCTAACAAGTGCATCTATTCTTGCCCAGATTTTATGTGTAGAATCCAATTATTTAACCTATGTGAAGTCACCCTTAGAGAGCGCACTGATCAATGCTTCTCTTACAACCATATTATCAGTAAATAACTTCTTTTCATCTTCATTAGCATTTTTTGATTCATCTTTAGGCTTGATCTATTTATCCTTCTTTGTAATCATCCAAAAATCAATTCCCAAAAAAATTAGGTGAGTTCTCATCTTGTTCTTCCAATTGTCAAAATTTTTGGGGTAAAATTTCAGACTCTCCTTCCTATAGAACACCATCTTCAGGATCACCTCTAGTTGTTAAGCTTTCTCTCAGAGGACCACAAGCTCTGATACCAATTGTTAGCAATAATAGTGCACCAATACAACTGAGAGGGGGGTGAATTAGTTGTGTGTAAAATAAGTAAACTTTAACTCATAAACCAATTACTCAATGCAAATATGAACACATCAAAAACAAAATCATAATACAAGAAATTGTTTTTTAGGAAAACCATGTTATGAGAAAAACCCTGGTGGGAATTACCACACAAAATTAATGCATTAAAAGTATTGTATCCTTGTTAGGAGATCTAGCCCCACTAGGAGCTAGTTATTACATACAATACATAGTCCCTATTAAAGGACAAACTCTGTTAGGAGTCAAGAGAATTAAGAGGCTCGCTGCCCAAATGAGAAGGTTACATCCACCTTCTGGACTCACTATCCAAAGTACATATATAGAAGTATATAATAACTAGTGAACTAACTGAAAGAAACCTACTTTTCATAAATAGTTCCAATGAAGCTCATCACAATCACTATCTCTGCTCGACATCCAACAAAATTTGCAATTACAATCTCACAACTTCCTCATCATACTTCCACATCACCTCATCAAGAAACAACTCTCCTTTATACAATTTACAATAAGCAATTAGGTTGGCCAGTTAGGACTTACCTAATATATAAATAATTATATACACCCTTTCTAAGATACACATGATACCCTAAGAAAAGTAAACATCAAATATAAATCATCAATTACACTCCAAGATCTATAATCCATGCTAGCCATCCTTTAAACACGTTACAACACTAAAGTCGGCCACCAATAGGTCTTTGTAAGATTATATGCCACAATTGACATCACCAAGATTATAGTGACCCAAGAATCACAAATAAAATTCTTCAACATATCTTCTACCACGCCTCAAGCTCGCATATCATAACACATGCTCGTATCCATTTTATCCCAAAAACTCATAGACCAACTCCGTCATAATCCTCTGTCACTGCTCTATAACCTATCTTTACCAAAACAAATATAACTTGGAAATAGTAATATCAAGATAAGAGACCTTAGATATAATATCTCTGCTCATCCCCTTTTATAGATCTATGCTCACATTTTCTGAAAGTTCGTACAATGTCCGTACACTTCTGTCAATCTTGTCTATACCAGTGATAACCAGTCTGTTTGAGACTTCTAAAGTATTCAATTAAAACATATATTGACATCAATTAAAAAACATGAATGTAAACACCTCTAATAGAAAACATTCCAACATATAGAGCAAAGAGAGAGAGAGAGAGAGAGATGTTTATATTCTACATTTTAGGCAGAAATTGTACTTTATTGGAATTGTATTGACATTGCAGATGTTGTAAGTTAATTCAGTTGTATTGGATAGTTTGTCTACCCTTTGTAAGTATTATCACATATTGTTTAGGGAACCTAACTGAGGGCCAAATCATTGTATTGTGAGAAGTGTGCTTTAGGAAATGGGCCTGTGGATGGAAGTGCATTTTGGTTCTTATTTTCTCTTAACCGGGCAATATTTTTAACAAAGTACATCTATCTTGTGGGTTTGAATCCCACTGGGGTTTTCCCTTAACCAGGTTTCCTCATGAATAAATATGCTATTGTGAGATATGTATTATGGATCTTGCATTATTGTTTATCTATTATATATGTAAGTTGTTTAATTATACCAAAGTTAATAATAGTGAGTACAACTCATTCAACCCCCCATGATTTGTGCTTGTCTTGTTTGGGACTTACAATTGGTATCAGAGCTAATTCCTTTTGAGGAGCTTAATTGCTTGAAGGAGATTAAACATGTCAAGCATTATGAAAGACCATCTAATGTTTGATGGAACTAACTACCTAATATGTAAAGATAAGATGACTACTTATCTGATATGCATGGGAGATGAATATTGGGAGATCACAGAGAAATTTTATTCTATTCCTAACGAGTTTACTTAGGTTACTGCTGATGAAAATAAGAAATTCAAAGAAAATATGTTATTAAGGGAATATTTGATCAGTGTCCTATCAGATATAGATTATTCTCACATCTATGGATTGAAGATAGTGCATGAGGTATGGATTAAACTAGATACTATTTATGAAGCTAACAAGTATGTAAAGAAATCTAAGTTGAAGGGACCAAAAGAAAAGTATGAGCATATGAAAATGAGTTAAAGGGAAACTATCTCATCCTATAATTAGAGGGTGAATGATCTGGCTAGTTCAAACATATGTGCTGGTGGTACCTTGGAAGATAATGAAGTCATATACAAAATTATGAGATCATTTCTTGCATGTTACACTATGAAAGTTTTAGCTATTGAAGAAGTTATGAATGTGAAAGGAACTACAAGAGAAGAACTGATGGTTAGACTATGTGATTATGAGATGACCACCCTTGTTAAGGAACTTCTAAAGGTTAAGTTTTCATCAAAAGATAATGTGATCAAGAATGATTAGGGAGAGAACTATTCTAGAGCAATAAAAGATAGCTACTATGCTAAGTAATGGGAAGATATCATGGAAGAGGAAAGAAAGATCATTGAACTTGAAGCCTTGATTATAAGAATATTCCTTAAAGGCTCTAGTAAGTATGAAGGAAAGTTACCTTTGAAATTTTTTTCTTGTAATAAGATTCATCATATTGCATCTAGATGTCCAAATAAAGTCTCAAAAGAATCTAAGGTCAGATTTAAGAAATGTCATCCTATGGGTCATAAAAAAATTTATATTGTTGAAGGTGTGACTGATGATGATTCTGGTGCTAGTGATGAAGAGATTGTGTTTATTTCTATTAAAGAAGATAATACCAAGGAAGAGGAAGCATTGGTTTGTAAAATAGATGAATGTGTCATTGATAGTCGATGTTCACATCATATGACTGGTGATAAAAATAGGTTTTGTAAGCTTGAATATTATGATGGTGGTGTTGTTAGGTTTGGTAGCAACATACCTTGCTTGATAAAAGGGAAAGTATCTATTCTCTTGATGGTAAAAATAATAATGATGATGTTTTGTATGTTGAAGGATTAAGTCATAACTTGTTTAGTATTGGACAACTATTAGACAAGGGATACAAATTGGAATTTTTAGGAGTATGCAAAAGCATTGGAAGCAATAGAAAGCTTATTGCATCAGGTACACAAATTGCTGGCGATCTATTTAATTTGAAAATTGTTGAGAAAAAATGTCTAATTGCTAAGGTTGATGATAATTGGTTGTGTTATAGAAGATTTTTTCATGTAAACTTTGATAATATGGTAAAATTTAGCACTACTAATGTTGTAAGAGATTTTATTAATCTTATGAAGCCTAACAATTTGTGCAAGGAATGCCAATTGGGAAAGTTAACTAGATATACTTTTAAGATTAAGACTGATTCAGTCACGAAAGGAGTTTCCCCAATGGATACAGTCCAACCATGCAACAAGAGTCAACAAAATGGAAACACACAACAATAGTTCATAAAAAAAATGGAAATGAACAAAAAATAAACCCTGCATGCATTCATATTATCATCAAATCAATATTTACATCTTACATGCCCAACAACATGCCAGGTTACATTATAAGGCACACATGCATGATTACAACCAGACAACTAGATCCGTACTAGATGCTAACATATCAAAGCTACCTACTAAAAATATCTCCCCATAAAGACCCTAAGATTAAAAATATATACAAGACCACAAGCCACAATTCAGCCAGAAAATATCACATCCTCCAAGAATAAAAAAATGTGTTACACATATAGGTCAAGAACAAAAATCATTAGAAACAACCTCCAATGCAATAATTAAGAGATGTGATCATACAATAATGTTGGCCTCAAATGTAATAATGAGATGGCACAGTCACACATGGAGATTCCCACTAGAAGATCAACAAATGATCAGAAAACACCAAGACCAATCGGGAAACTGAAGAACGGAATAGGACCAAACCAATCTTAATATATCTTCTTCAAGATAGAATGAAACATGTGTATAGTCGAAAAATGGAAGCACTTCCTGTAAGAATTAATCTTTCCTTGGTTGAAAATATGTAATTAAAAGGATAAACCAAGGTATCCTTATTTGTATTTGTCCTCTAGTCCAAGTAGGAGGACATGTCACTATTTTGTATTTCCTTTAAT
>MU224820.1:1300853-1335840 GCA_018584345.1 Thuja plicata
AGGCTTAGCAGTCACATTGTCTACAACACCATCATTCACAACATTTTGGTTCTTGTTGGGAAATTTGGATTTATCTTTGCTTGAGGAAGAAGACCCTTGTTTATTTTCCTTGTGTAAGGTCAATTCTGCTTTCTTGATCATAAATGTCTCGATTCTTACAACTTGTTTAATCATATCATCAAAGGTTAGAGGACCTTGGAGCTGTACTTGATACCCAAAGTTGGGGAGAAGATTATCGAGAAAAATGTCCAACTTCTCAGATTCAAGTAACTTACGATAATATCATGTATAGAGTTGTTTCCATCTTTGGAGAAATGCCAACAAGGATTCCCCATTATTTTGTTTCAAGTTGCAAAGATCTTGAATATGAACCGGATGTTGGATGTTGTGAGAATAATTTTGTAGAAATAAATTGGCAATTTTGTCAAAGGTCTTGATGCCAGTTGGTAGTCTAAAAAACCATTCCATAGCTGATCCTCCCAAGCTATGTGGGAAAAGATGCATGAGATAGGTTGTGTCATGTATGACCATGGAGAGAGCACCGAATTCTCTCAAATGGTCTTGAGGGTCATATGTACCCAAGTATTTTTCATATTTAGGAAGTTCAACTCCTTTGGGAAAAGGAGGCATGTGAAGATCTTTATCAAATGGGAAAGGACAGATGCTTTCCAACATGAATTGTGTAACAGGTTTGTCTTTCTCGTTCAAGAGTTGAGAGAGTTGCTCTCACATAGTTTGCATTTCTTTGCGCAAGCGGGAATTTTTAGTTTCTTCCTCTTTCTCAAAAAGTGTTTCTAAAGCATAATCGGAAGGTAACTTAGCCCCTTGATTGGCTAGTTCAAGAATGTATTTTTATTTTTCCTCAGCTAGTAGAATTCTCATCATTTTACAAAATTCTTTGTTAGCACGAGCGTGTGTAATATCTTCTTGAGTGATTTCTGCTTCTACATTGTTAGGGGGATCTTTAGAATGGGACTTACCCCAATTTCTAAAGAGGTCAGTTTTGCTAACCTCACCACCTGATTGGTTATGATCTGCCATCTTGCTAAAATGCAAGGATTCAAGGTGTAAAGACTTGGTATGAAAAGATTGAGTGTTCTCTGAATTTGGGTCTTCTTGGAATAAAGGATTTCAAACCCTAATAAGATCCACAAGAAATGATTATTTAGTGTAAGGTCATCATACCGGGGAAGGAGATTGAGATGATTCCTCACTAGATGTAGCCGGTAAAGGTGTGGAAAGTACAGATTCATCTTGATTGATTGAAGGATACGTTTTTCCACTTCGAGTTGTGACAGTCATAGACAAAGTTTTGAACAAGGAAAGTGAACTAGGACCAAACTTGAAACTGTCTCAAAGTAACTGCACAAAACATGCCAAAAAGGTGAAGTATCCTTGGTGCAAATTGTTTAAGATGAGGCTAAAACAAGCCAAGAGATGACTATTGCGACACAAGGCATGACAACATAGATGAAATAGATAAAAAAAAACATGAGACAAGACCAGTTTAAGCGAGAATCACATAGTTCTCAACCCAAGAAACTAAGTTTCAGACTGTGTGAAGATGAGTGGCAGAAAAATAGACCCATATCAGAGACCAGATTTGGCAAAAGTACAACTGAATGACAGATTTTAAGCTCGTTGTTTTGGAAAAAAGACTACAGTTTCATGTGACGAAATGCTATGTCACGCGAAGTTTCTCACCAAACCACAGGAAGAAATGCTTGCTTGACACAAAGAATGATACCAGTGTGAAAAAATAAAGACTGAAAGAATGATGCACTGTTGCAAAATGTCGCGCTATAGAGAATCCTGTATCACGCGAAGATTCTCACCGAGTGATGCAAAATTTGGGAAATTTCATCTGAAACTATGCAAATGTTGAAAAGATGTTTACATAATCAGACTGTTAAGACCAGTTTGTATTTTCCAAGATGGAATCATGTTGTTTCCTGATAGATAGTTTGAGTGACAGATTGTTTTGGACATGTTCAAGATTGACAATTTGTGTATTTTGATGATAGTTTCGATTGTTCAAATGATACACCCACACAAAACACATTAAAAAGAATGTTTATAGTACCAGAACAAGAACATCACAATCCTAGGATAGCCAGGACAATATCTATTGAATCCCCACTTGAACCAAATTTCAGCTACACTTACTCTTAGTAGATAAATTAGAAGCTTGGAAGCACGGGCTCCTCCTTACATATGCACTCACTTCTCAGGCATACCAAGCTTCGGACCCCAAAGGAATTGCTTCCCAAAGGGCTGTTATCTCTACTAAAAGCTGTAAAAATGTGGGGTGTCTTAGTTAGTCTCTGACCTTCTACACCAATAGATAGAGGGTTTTTGGGAAAACTAGAACAACAGTTTGTAGTAAGGTCATCCATTCAGGTGGTTGTGATCAAGTCATTTTCCCAATAAAGGGGCTCTCCCAATCTGTTCAAAGCAAGGCTTTCACCTTAACGATGTCAGGACTTTAACGCACCACTAGGGTACTGGAGGATATTTTGGTTTCCACAATGAATTCACACCTGTCTATTGTGACATTAATCACAATAGCATTTTTTGTATACCAGTTTGGAAGGGCTTGGCTTTAGCCTGTTACTAGTTGGGCATCCACTCTCACCGGCTCTACTAAAGCTCTCGAGAGGTAGCCACTCTAGAAGAATCACATGAGTTTCTCTTACACCCAAGATCCATAAAGGTGAGGGGAGAGGATATATTCATGTAGTTCTTAGGATTACAATCTAAAAAACACTTCAATCACGCAAGACAATGATTCATTTTAAGCACCAACTGAAGTGTGTTTTAACTACTGAAAATAGATATAAGAATTTGTGAAAACATGCAAGGTCTTCGACAAACCTCTTGCAATAAAACCCATTAGTAGTTTGTAATGCCTTTCTTCATATCAGTGTCCTACAACAAACATGTCAGAAGTTTATGATGGCTTTTCTTTGTCTCAGCATCCTACAAACCACTGTTATGTTGTTTCCAAAGATAAAATCAGAGAAGCACAGATGTCAGAAAATAGCAGGTGGTTAGAAAACTAAGCCAATGAAATATTAAACTAAAATCTATGGTTTATAATTTCATGTGATAAAGTATTCTAGATCGCGCGAAGAAGTTCTCTATGCCATGCGAAGAACTAGAAAGTTCGCGCAAGATGAAAAGAAAGTTCACGCGAAATTAAAACAGAGCTTGTACAGAAGTACAGACATAATGCAAAAAAATGAAAAATATGAAATGAAATGAGGCCAAAATAGAAATGTACCTACCCCATGGTGGGTGCTAGAAATGTATGTGTTAATTTTGGCCTTGTTAATCAACCACACACTTCAACATAGTCCTTCTTCACCAGATACAAACAAGACTGAATATGAGTTATTCATCCTGCCTGCCTATATGATTCGACCTGTTGCCTTCTATCCAGATGGGGTTTTTGAAATTGCTCTTAGAACGAGAGTCTCACAACCATGGACTAATCTAGGAACGAAGGATTTATCTCCATGAATGCAATACAATGCAATATTATACTAAGAATTTAAAATATGAGAGATTAAGCTAAGACATGATTTCAATGCAATTAATCTAGAAATTGAAACTATCTTATTGCAATATGATATTATTCTATATGAAACATGACAATAATTCAATATTCTAACAATGCATATTTTCTTCATAAATTCTGGGGGGTTTTGAATGAAGAATGAGAGTTCGTTTATAGACTCAGAGACTATTCAGAATAGAAACTTTCCTTTTTGAAATAAAACAGATAGAAAAGCCAGTTAAAAATAGAAAGCTTTATTGGAAAGAATTCAATAAATTGTTTTCTCTCTGCTTTAACTATTTTCTTTCTTTGATTTAATTCTATTTTATTTGATTTTAATTGTTTTCTTTCTCTTTAAAGCACAATTAATTCAAAGATTCTATTTTTGAACAGAGATAAGATTTTTGTTGACAATATTTAATTAATTAAACAAATATGACCTCATAAATGCTTTTTCTCAATTATCTGAATAATTAAATTCAATTATTGAAAATGAGGATATTAATTTAATAATTAAATATCATTTAATTCCTTTTTCATGTGTCTCAGCTAAAGAGGGTGAATTCAATTTAATTAAAGTGCTAGGACTTTATAATTAAATTAATTCGATCATAAGGTTTGTTTAGCTAAATAGGTATTTAGGAATTAAATATGATTTATGATTAATGTAGATTTAGGATTTTCTACATTTGACACTCAATTTGAGTAGAGGCAGTTAAAAACTTAGAATTGCCTTGTAAAATAGGACTTTGATGATTTAGAAGAATGACAAATGCAAAAAAATTGGTTAGGGTTGCAAGATGACAATTTTGGGGTGTTACAGTTATGATCCATCAGATGCATGGATCCAAACTTGTAATGGTTTTCTCTACCCTGCACTTGGTTCTATTAACTTGCATGTTGAACTTTGTGGCAAGGTTGTAGATACCACCTTCATCATTGGTCCTACATCTGATCAATTTCAAGTCAAATTTGGTTTTCCTTGGATAACTGCTGTGCATGCTATTGCTTCTCCTATTCATAAATGTCTTAAGTTCATTCATAATGGAGAAGTAAAAACAATTAATCATTGTTTGTATCAACCTTCTAGGCCTAGAGATTGTGCTACTCTTGATTTATTTTGGCCCTTATTACCTAACTCATGTCCTGCTCACCCTGACAACCTTTTTCTCTCATATCAAGCCTATAAACATCGCAAGATAGTTGAGTTAATCATGCCTCGGATAGATCTCAACCGTGGTCTTTTTCCAACTCCTTTTATACCTCCTTTATCCATTATTGCTAATTCTATTACTCAACCTCCTAGTATTGCTACTCAGCCTACTGTGAATCCTATCAATCCTCCTACAAAACATGTGAAGGAATAAGTGGTTATTTCTCCTAGTTCTCCACATATGTCAAACAAATCAAAATGTAATAAATCTACTAATGAACATTGTAAGAAGCTTAGAGCTAATGCTATGGTCCGTGCTTCTCTTTTTTGAAACTCTTTATCTTCTTTTGATCAACCTATGCTTGATGTGTTGAAAGAAGGCAATATTAAAAATGATGTTAAGATGAATGAGTGTGATGATCCTATTCACATCTTAGATCCAATTTCAATTAATCTTGATGAGGAGGATAATTTAGATGATTGTATTGATCTTAGTGATGAAAATGAGACCATTGACCTTGATACTGACTTACCTCATATGCTTTCAACTCAATTGACAATTACACCTAGAATTGAGCAACGTGATTCTCAAGAGGATCCTTGTTTGGAACTGACTATTATTCCTACTGTATTGGATATATTCCCTCTTGCGAGTTTCCCACCTTCCCTACATGATATAAATCGATATGGGGAGAGTAGGCGATGCGCATGATTGGCTTATCCTTCGTGGTTCTACTTTCTTTGGGAAAGGTGTCAATTCATTCACAATAATATAATATTTATAAGTACATGTTATCTTATGATCATACTAAATCCACAGTATGTAGATCCCTTCTGTGTTCTTTGTATGTTTATGTGATATTTCCCATGAGTTGTCTTTGTTTGGGGACATCTTGTAGTGGAAACGTAATCAGTAGAGTTGTTTATGTTTCCGTTCAATCCATTGCTCCTATTAAAGTGTTAGCAATGAATTTAACATGAAGGCATACACTCTACTCACTTTTTGCACACACACATGTTCAAAATATTTTCAAAACTTAAAACTTTTTCCCTTTATGGTTTAAAGGCTAATCCTTAAAGCATGGACATTTTACTTTTTAGGATCTCTTGCTCCCTCCAGTTTAAATTTACACGGATCTCTTGATCCCTCAAATTTCAATACACAATGTTTTGATCCCTTAAGGTTGGAAGGTGTCCTTAAGAATAGATCTCCCTGATGGGTTGACTAGTGAGTAGCTACATTCACTAGGCAGTTCAACTCCATCTTTCCAGTTACACTTTTTTCTCATATGGTTCATAATGGGACATAAGTTCTCATTGGGCGAGGTAACCATAACCTATCTCTCCTTAACTGGTGATGTCTCTCTTATCATAATATTATGGTTGATAAAGACTTAAGTCACTTGGGGGCTTGAGGATTTCTTTGTCCTTTTGATTCCAATAAGATTATCTATTCTTTATGATCTCCTTTACCAAGAGTTTGTATTGAGTCCATACTCTTGCTAAAGTGGGGGCTAAATGTATAGTTAGAAAATGGAAGCACTTCCATGGTAGACTATTTTATCCTTTAGGGTAAGTGGTTTGGGGTCATGTCAAGCACCTTAAATGGGTTCCTGACTTTGATCTGGCTTTATCCCCCTGTTCTGCCCCATTTCCACTCTTTCCAGCCTATTTCAGGCAACCCAGACTTAGAAACTAGGACTTTGGCCTTGGGGTCTACGTCAACCTTTTTGGGTCAAGGTCAACCTCAACCTTGACCTAGGTCACAATCAACCTTTTTCAGTTCTGGGGACCAAATTCTAGAATCTTAGGGTTTTCAGATGTCAGTCTTTGGAAAACATTAATTCCTATTTCCAGGTCGGCTATTTCAGACTTTGGGACAACAAATCCTCAATTATATTTAACATAGGTCCTATTCTAGGGGCATGGGTTCAATTAGAATTTAATTCTCCTATGTCATCCTCTCTAGAAGATTGTTCCCTAATTTTATATAAAAGGAAGCTTTTCTCTCTCATTTTCTCTAATCATTACTAAGCATCAAGAAGCAAAATCATAATCAAGAATCATAAAAATTTCAAGACTTGAAGAGTGAATTGCAAAGGTGAAGAAGAAATATTTGAAGCAAGCCAAGTAGCCATTGAAGCATTTATCCATCCTCAAGCACTTCTCAAGCATCCATTTTCATCAAGGAGATCCATTGGTGACCATTGAAGGATTCAAGCTCTATGGAGCCCTCTTGTTGAAGATTTATCCATCCACATTCCTCCAAAACTCTTCCAATTCAAGAAACCATTTTAGATTGGTGTTGAAGATCTAAAAATAAATTGATTGAAGACATCCTACATTCTCCATTCTACATTCTACATTGTACTAGTGCATCCATACTTGTGGATTCAAGGATTTGAATCCTCCACAAGGACTTTAACATGAGCAAGGTGAATTGTTTCATTTACTTTGTTTATTTTTGCAATTTCAATTATATATTTGAGGTTAATTCAAAAACTAGGGTTTGGCTAACTCAAACCCATCCCCCAACAAACAAAACCCTTTTTATTGCATGTACAGGTTCAGAACAACATATCAAGACGAAGATTCAGATACCCTTTTCGGCAAAATTTTGGGATCTGAAAATATAATTTCAGTCTGAGAGTTTTTAGGTTGATTGTGACCTAGGGCGCAATCAAAAATTCTAGTAAATAGTGACATTGACTTGAGGGTACAAATCAGAACTATTTCAGAATGGAAAAAGATTTCTGGGTTTTGTCTGTCTCTGTGTTTCTATTCCAGATCTGGTCTGAGATTTCCAGAAACTCAACACAGGATTTAGAAAACATCATTCTTTGATCTGCAATATTTCAAGGTTAGTGAATTTCTCCTATTCAATTCAATTAAGGTTTTCAATCTATCTAAATATAAAATGCATTCAAATTAATCAAATCAATAAACATGATACTTAGATCTTCCTTCTTTTTTATTTCCAAATGATTGATTCACTTATGCATTGATCCTTCCTTTTGGGGTTAATCAACTTGGATCTTTCATTTGCATATCTAAGAATAGAAGGAGAGTATCTCATTTACCCCCATAACAATAAAAAACAAAATAATTCAAATGTAACATATATTATATATAAAACCCAACACCAATTTCTTATGTAACACATTTTTATATGTTACAACATGATATGATCATAGAAAAATATCTCCTATATGTCTAAAACAAACCCATCAAATCACATAAGATAATGAGCTAACTGGAGTGATCACACTTAAAACACCAAAAATGCCCAACTAGAATAAAACAACAAAGAAACTAAAAGGAAATATTTTTGGTTGATGAAATATTTCCAAGATCCAAATATGCTCCTGCATCACACACCTGGGGTTAATAAAAAGTGAACCTCTCACTTTGCAGCTATAGAATAAATCCACAATTGGATAAATGATTTCATTTTAATGTTAAGCTTCCCAACCCTCCTAGTTAAGAATATGAACTAGCACACACAAGATCTCTTCCTCCTCTGATCAAATCTCCACAACCTCTGCACCAAATCAAACCAGCCAACAAATCCATAGGAAGAACCAAATAAATTAGCCACATAACTACACTCAATATCTTCACTCTTCTTCACAAACCCACTTATCAACCTCAACCACTCATTCTCATACTCATCACACATTTGAACACCCTATGTCATTAGTCTATTAGAAATAAAGAAATGAGGAACATTATTGAATCCACCACCCTTATCCTTCATCCATTCGTCCATCTTCATCACCATAAAAACTCTATCGTCAAATTAGTCTTCATCTTCAACATATCAGTCCTCATGCTCAAATACTCATCTCTATTAGGGAAATATAGTCTGTTTTTCCACACCTGCACTAAAACACAAGAGAAAAACATCATCTTTGACACAATCAATCTAATTAGTATCAACATCAGCAAAGAACCACATGTCTCCTCTCTCACACCCTCTAGGTAATCTCAACAACAAATCAATACTCAACTAAAATAAGTTAGTTTGCAAATCTCCATCAACACGATGCACATAATCACAAATAAGAGTTTTATCACAAGCCCTCTCATACTCAATAATATCATCAACAATAACATCGCTACTGCAATAAACATCCAACTCAACATCTAACCCAACAAGGTTATCAGATTCAGCCAAAGGAGTGTCAATTCCAACTTCATCAATATCAACTTATTCAATATCAACAATCTCACTATCCTCCTCAATAACAAGACATTCTTCAACTAGCTCATCAGATCCAATCAATAGATCATGAAACTCATCCATAACCATATCTACCTTATCCTCTGTAATCTCAGTTAAAGCATTCATAGATGTACACACCTTATCAATCTTAACCTGAATCGTAGTAGTAACCCTAACTTTCTTTCTCCTCCTTTGAATAATCCTTCTCACAGGCCAAACAATCCACCTCTTGACAGGTAGCTGACAACTCAACCTCTTAAGATCCTCATTATCTTCTTCACATTCCATCTTGGGTTCAGGATTCCTCATCAAACCATCCAAACCATTACAAATATCAAACCTTAACTCAACCCTAAGGTCTTCAAACATTCTCTTCACACTTCTAGGGTTCATCCTATCAAATGACGTCTCTTCCTTCACAAGGTGCAACTGCCTCTACTCGATAATCTGAGTACAAGATCTCAATTGCCTCTTACTCAACAATCTATTGACCATGTTCACAATGTTCTTTGAACTGATGATCTATCCACCAAAAATATGTTTCAAGGAACTCAACCCAATCCAAGATTCACAATCAAAAACAACTACTCCTGACCCATCCTATCACAAATCCTCTTTTGTCTTAGGTGAGATCTACATTCTTCCATCCCTAAAAAAGCTTTTCAAAGGATCACAAGCTCGAGAACAAAAAATCAACCATCATACACTCTGATAAACTTATATCAACACAAAAACTCAACCTTTCCCAACAATACCAATACAACCACCCTTACACAAGTTCTTTCTTGATGCGATCCAGACCTAGTCTCTGCCACCTCAGAAGAAAAGCTCTAGGAACTTCACAAGTCCAACGTCTCAGATCACTGCCACCACAAGATCAAAAATCACTTTGATGCCACCTGACGCAATCATGGTAGGAGTTTCCTCAATGGAGACATTCCAACCATGCATGAAGACTCAACACAATGAAAACACATAAAAATAGTTCATAAATAACTAAGAAATGAACAACAAACAAGTGTCGCAGGCCTTAATATTATCACCAGCTCAAGATTAATTTAAATCTTACATACCCAACAACATGCCAGGTTACATTCTAAGGCACACATGCCTGATTTAAAACTAGAAAACCAGATCCATACTAGATTTTAACTTCTTGAAGCTACCTAATGAAAATATCTCACTCTAAAGATCGTAAGACTACAAATTGATGACATGTAACTAATTGAATGTTTGATAATGTTAAGTTGAAATATAATGTAGGTCATTAAATTATTTAATGGACTGTATTTTCATCGATGTCAAATTGATATCATTTGTACGGTCATGTACATAATTCCAAAGACTTCAGAGAACCAAAGGAACCAAATTTATGTTTTCAGCAATACATAAAAGTCAAGTATTCACTAAGTGACAAACAACACCAACGGAGTGCACACCGACGGATAGAGAAAAGAAGAACAGTCATAGTGATACCCGATGATCAGAAGCATAGTGTTGCCTAATGAAGAAAAATTACAGAATGCCCGACGAGCAAAGTCAAAAGGTTTCCCAATGACCAAAGATACAAAGTTGCCCGACGAGTAAAATTCCAATGATGCCTGATGGAGGTAGATCACGAAGCTAACTGGAGTCTTACTGATGGATCAATCAGTTTTTGCCGATGACTAATTGTAGTGGTGACCAAAAGAATAGAGAGTTTAGAAAATGACAAAATATCTAGCTGGCAGAGCTAAAAATAGACTTAACTGGTTGTCTACTTTTTTTTATTCGACCATAGACAAGTGATTGATTTAAAGCTGATTTGAACAGTTGGCAAGAAGATATCTACAAGACAAATCAGGAGTTATACTTTAAATCTAATGGATGGATTGTTTATCATGCCAAGAATCAAGAAACAATGAATATTATGTCTATATAAGAGACAAGCTTAATTCATTTACGAATGGGATAAAGGGGAGTGAATAGAAAGAGGATGTTGAAGAGAAACTGATGAAGAACAAATTCATGTAGTGCTGATCAAACAAGCTGAAGGAAGAGCTAAGGAATTATTCAGACACCAACGAACAGTGCACACAAAATCATAGAGTAGAAATTATGGAGCATAAGGATTGAATTGATACATTGGTCAGAGAGGTAATGTACTTAAATAGATCTGAAAATCTGCAATTCAAGTTGCAATATGAATAGGTCATAGTGTTTCATTTTAACCATTGAAGCATCAATTCTATTAACCAAGGAGGACTTAACAGTCTTCTATATATTGAGGTACATCTCAAGGAGTACCAAAAAGGTTGATTCATGAAAGTAGAATTGGACTTTCCCAATACCTATTGATAGTCTAAGAAGGAGGATGATTCAAGGATGGTAGCAATAGATGCCCAATGCTAAGTGACAACCTCTATGTATAAAATCCTCTAACAAGGTCACACTTAATAGTGTGTTTGTAACCTTTAATAGGGTTGGCTCCTAACAGGTCTCACTTCAGAAGAGTGAAAATTTGGGGTACCGGTCCCAGTGGTTTTTCCCTTAACAGGGTTTCCATGTTAAAATTCATGTGTTATGTGTGTATGATTCATTTCTTTACTGTCTTGCATCTTACATAGCGAACTCTGGATTGATTGGTTTACTCTACTTATTTACTAAGTTTTGGTAAATAGTTATACTACTTATCGGTAATCAAGAAAGAATAAGGATTGACAGAGAAAACTGACAGACAGTTAATTAGTATTAGTATTTTATCACATGCATCTTGTAGGGACATAATAATCTAAGATTTATTTTTTGGTGGTTAAGTTTGAAGGATAAAAATTTGAGGCAACTAATTCACCCCCCCTCTCAGTTATTACTAACAATTGGTATCAGAGCTTGTGTGCCTATAAAGGAAGGTTTCAAGACCTAAGTCAAGATCACAAGATGAATAGATGAGATGTGCCCAAGTTGAACACAGACAACTTTGCTTCTTTGCAAAGAAGGATAAGACTCCACTTATCAGGTATTGGTAATGATGTTACTCAATTCCTAGATACTAAATATGTGTTTCCCATAGAAGTATTAACAGTAGATTAATTGAGAGAGAAGCATGAGCACAAATGCATGGTCATGGAGATTTCTTCCTCACTCTCTGATGTTGAATTTGAAGATGTCAAAGATTGAAAAATTGCAAAGAAGATGTGGGACAAACTGAAGCTTGTACATGTAGGTGATACAAATTTTTTGAGAGCCAAGGCAGAAAGCCTTAGATGAAAGTTTGATGATCTTAGAATGAAAGAAGGAGAAAACATCACATAGTACAACACAAGAATAAAATAATTAGTCAATGCTATATGAGGAGTTGGAGGTACACTTGAAAAGGAGACAGTGGTAAGTAAAATCTTAAGAACCTTACTGCCTGTATATGCTATTAGATTTTCTACCATTCAAAAAATGAGAGCAGTAGAAAACATTATAGTTACTCTTGATAGCTTAATTGGTAGACTAATTTCATTTGAGATTAATAACTTTCATAATAGTGTCTTACCAAACTTAGAGTTTGCATTTAAATATTCTATGAGAATAAGCAAATCAGGTCATAGACACACATCTAGAAGAGATGGTGAAACTGAAAGTGAAGAAGAAGATCTAGATGAAATAGAAGCACTTATGGCTAGAAGAATGCAGAGAGGCAAAGGTAAATACAAAGGCAAGTTACCACTTGTATGATTTAATTGTAAAGAGATTGGACACTTTGCTACAAGATGTTCTAACAGAAGAAAAGATGACAGAGCTATTGACAGATATTTTGAGAAGAAATCTGACAGAGGTGATAACAAAGATTACAAAAGTTACCGACAATAAGAAAGAAGAGATACCTGAGACTACAAGGACAAAGGAAAGAAAGCCAGCTACCTAGCTACTTTCAAAGATGAAGATACTGACACTGAACCTGATGAAGACATTGAGATGGTGTTTGTGGCTGTGAAAGATGATTCAGATGAAGATGAAAGGTATGTAGAAACTACACTCATATATAAGGTTAGAAAGAATGACATCTGGATTATAGATAGTGGATGCACTCACCACATGACCGGTGACAAAGAAAATTTTAACTTTTTTTGAGTATTATAATGGTGGTGTAGTAAGAATGGGTAATGATACACCTTGTCCAGTTGAGGGTAAAGGAACTATAATGTTGAATAACCTGATTAAATGTGAAAATTATTATTGGGTAAAAGGATTGAATTATAATCTATTGATTGTTTCTCAGCTGAATAATTCAATTCACATAGTAGCATTTGAGAATAAGAAGGCAAAGATCTTCAATGAATCAAGAAGATTGATTGGCACTGGTGAACAGACAAAAGGTAACTTATTCTATCTAAATGATACTAACACCACTTGCTTAGTGACTAGAAATTAAGACATATGGTTGTGGCACAAAATATTGTGTCATTTGAATTTTGACAACATGAAGAAAATAAATAGAAGGAGAAATGTAAGAGGCTTACCGACAATGTCAAAGCCCAACAACATCATGTGCAAGAATTGTCAAAAAGGTAAGATGACAAAGTCTAGTTTCAAAAGGAAAGCCCATACATCTAATGATATTCTAGAATTAGTCCATACTAATCTATTGGAACCAATGAGGACAAAGAGTTATTATGGAGATAGATATTTTATTCTCTTTGTTGATGATTACTCTAGAATGATGATAGTTATGTTTCTAAAAGATAAATCTGAAGCATTCAAGATGTTTAAATGGTATAAGGCTATGGTAGAAAAACAAAGTGGTAAGGATTTGAAATGCTTGAGATCAGATAGAGTAGGAGAGTTTATATCAGATGAATTCACTAATTTATGCAATGAGCATGATATAAAAAGACAGGTTTCTGCACCAAGAACACCACAACAAAATGGGATTGCTGAGAGAAG
Source organism: Thuja plicata (assembly GCA_018584345.1). Classification (NCBI taxonomy): domain Eukaryota; kingdom Viridiplantae; phylum Streptophyta; class Pinopsida; order Cupressales; family Cupressaceae; genus Thuja; species Thuja plicata. The sequence goes on from MU224820.1 coordinate 1,314,702, forward strand.
GAATAGATCCATAGTTGATTGTGCTAGAACACTGATGATAGAGAAAGACATCACCAAAATATTCTGGAGGGAAGTTGTCAGTACTACTATCTACACATTAAACAGATTAAAATGGAAGGACACAAAGAAGACACCCTATGAGCTATTGTATGGTAAAACACCCAATGTAAGTTACTTCAAAATATTTGGTAGTCAATGTTATATCTTAAAGGATGATAGAAATGGAAAGCTTGATGCTAAGAGTGATGAAGGTATTTTTCTAGGGTATTCCACCAAAAGAAAGGCTTATAAATGTCTTATTAAGGCCTCTAACAAAATTGTTGAATTTGCAACTGTGAAGATAGATGAATTTGCAGAAAAGAATGAGCTAGAAAGAACAAAAGAACCAGAGGACTACAAAAAGTTTCTATACTGTGAAGAACCTAACACTCTGCCTGAGCAACAATTCTTAATTCTAGAGCAATAGAATGTTGTAACTGACAATCAGGTTGCAAATACCGATGGTCAGGATAATGATCAAAATAATGTGCAAGGTGATGAAGAATAGAATGAAGAACAAAATTATGATCAAACTGATAGAAAAAGAGTTGTACCTATACTTGCTAGATATGTAAGAAGGAACCATCCAAAGATACAGATCATAGGAGATAAGAAAGATGGTACAAGAACATGATGTAAGTCGCTAAACACAAGTTATTTAATTTGTGAGTTTGAGCCAAAATCTGTCAATGCTGCACTTGATAATGAAGAATGTATAAGTGCTATGAATGATGAGATTGAGAAGATTGAGAAGAACAAGACATGGTCACTTGTGCCAAGACCAGATGACAAGAATGTCATACGTACTAAATGGATATTCAAAAACAAGCTGAATGAGAATGGAGAAGTCACAAGAAACAAAGCAAGACTAGTATGCAAGGGGTATGCACAAGAGGAAGGTATTGACTATGGAGAGACCTTTGGACCCGTTGCTAGGCTAGAAGGTGTAAGAATACTACTTTCTTATGCTGCATTCAAAGATTTAAGGTATACCAGATGGATGTCAAGTAAACATTCCTAAATGAAATACTTGAAGAAGAGGTATACATTGAGCAACCAGAAGGATTTGTAGATCCAGACAAGAGAAATATGGTATGTAGGCTTCATAAAGCCTTGTATGTATTGAAACAAGCTCCTAGAGCCTGGTATGAATGAATTCATTCCTATCTTATAAGTATTGGATTTGAAAGGACTAGTGAAAATAGTAATCTTTATTTGAAGGAAGATACTGATGCTAACACTTTGATTGCTAAAGTATTTTTTGATGACATCATATTTGGAGGCAATGATATGCTATGAAAATTATTTTCTAATGAGATGAGAAAAGAGTTTGAGATGTCTATGTTTGGAGAGATCAAGTTCTTTCTTGGTCTACAGATCATGCAAAAATGTGAAGGTATTTTCATTACACAGTCCAAATTAATTAAAGAGGTCCTGAAAATATTCAAGATGGAAGATTCCAAACCAGTTGGAACACCGATGGCTATTGGATGTAAGTTGACAAAGGAGGACAAGAAATCAGAGGTAAATCAGACTTTGTACATATCAATGATTGGAAAACTCACGTATGTTGTACACACTAGACCAAATATTACACATGTATTAGGAATAGTTGCAAGATTTTTCGCTAATCCTAGATAATCACATATGACTGCTATGAAAAGAATTTTAAGATATATGAAGAATATTGAGGAATATGGCTTATGGTATAGAAGAGAAGGAAAATTTGAACTTAAGGTGTTTATCGACACTGATTGGGCTAGAAATATTGATGACCAGAAGAGCACAACTAGAGGAGCATTCTTTATGGGTGACAGACGTGTCACATGGATTAGCAAAAAGCAAGGATGCATCTCTCAGTCTACTACAGAAGAAAAGTATGTTGTTGTTGCTGCAAATTTCTCAAATATTGCATGGATCAAATAGTTACTGGAAGGTATTCATATGAAGATCTTAGAACCAGTAATTATCTATTGTGATAACACCAGTGCAATAAACATTTCCAAGAATCCAGTCATGCATCCTAAGACTAAACACATTGCAATGAAGTATCATTATTTAAGAGAACAATTTCAAGCAAAGGAGGTGACACTTGAGTATGTGAAATCCAAAGAACAATTAGCTGATATCTTTACCAAGCCACTGCCCAAGGATACATTTGAATACTTAAGAAAGAGATCAGGGGTCAAACCCTTGTCTACCAGTTAGTAAAATGACTAGAAGGCTACATCAACCTACATATTATTAGAATATCATTAATGTTGATGCAAGCAAAGAGAATAACTTCAAGGCTAAATCTATATATAGAAAGGTATATATCAGCACCGAGCACCCGAGAATATTGTTGTATTACTGATGGATAAGGGAAATTCAAAGAATATATTATGTATGGAAAGAAATGATTGTTTGACATTAATGTCAGATATTTGTGAAGATATTTTTTTGGAATTGATATCAAAGGGAGAGAGATTATCCATATTATCACATCCTTCTATAAAAGGAGAGAGATTATCCATTATCACATTACTGCAATAGGGAGAGATTATATCCTTAGGGAGAGAAATTGTATGGAAAGATTATACAAAAGGAGAGTTGCTGACAAAAGAAACGACATCAAAAGAGAAGAAAAGTGAAGGGAGAGAAATTGACACAGGGAGAGAACACAACACATCAGAAGCCAGAGAGCTGCAAGAATCAAATCTAAGCTAAAAAAAAGCTTATCGATGGTCAGAACTTTATGAGTTAACATAACAAAAGATTGGTAGTTTTATGAATCTCAACTGTTGTATTTAATATTGTATTAGAAATAGTATAGTGTGGTAATATAGTATGTTTCCATCAATGCCAAAGGGAGAGATTGATGACATGTAACTGATTGAATGTTTGATAATGTTAAGTTGAAAGATAATGCATGTCATTAAATTAGTTAATGGACTGTATTGTCATTGATGTCAACTTGATATCATCTGTACGATGATGTACATAATGCAAAAGACTTCAGAGAACCAAAGGAACCAAAGTTATTCTTTCAATAATACATAAAAGTGAAGTATTCACTAAGTGACAAAGAACACCAATAGAGTGCACATCAATGGATAGAGAAAAGAAGAACAATCACAGTGATACATGATGATCAGAAGCATAGTGTTGCCCGACGAAGAAAAACTACAGAATGCCCGACGAGAAAAGTCAGAAGGTTGCCCCATGACCAAAGATACAGAGTTGCTCGACAAGTAAAATTCCAATGATGCCTGATGCACGAAGATCATGAAGCTAACTGGAGTCTCACCGACTGATCAGTCAGTTGTCACCAATGATTAACTGTAGTGGTGACCGACAGAACAAAGAGTTTAGAAAATGACAAAATATCTAGCTGACAGAGCTAAAAATAGACTTAACTGGTTTTCTACTTTGTTTTATTCAACCAGAGATAAGTGATTGATTTAAAGCTGATTTTTATAGTTGGAAAGAAGATATCTACGAGACAACTCAGGAGTTATGCTTTAAATCTAATTGGATGGATTGTTTATCACACCAAGAATCAAGAATCAAGAATCAAGAAACAATGAATATTATGTCTATATAAGAGAAAAGTTTAATTCATTTACGAATGGGATTAAGGGGAGTGAATAGAAAGAGGATGCTGAAGAGAAATTGATGAAGAACAACTTCATGCAGTGTTGATCAAACAAGCTGAAGGAAGAGCTAAGGAATTCTGCAAACATCGATGAATAGTGAGCACAACATCACAAAGTAGAAAGTATGAAGCACAAGGATTGAATTGATACATTGGTCAGAGAGGTAATGTACTTAAATAGATCTAAAAATTTGCAATTCAAGTTGCAATATAGATAGGTCATAGTGTTTTAGTTTAACCATTGAAGCATCAAGTCTCTTAACCAAGCAGGACTTAACAGTCTTCTATATATTGAGGTACATCTCAAAGAGTGCCAAAAAGGTTGATTCTGGAAAGTAACATTGGACTTGCCCGATACCTATTGATAGTCTAAGAAGGAGGTTGATTCAAGGATGGTAGAAATAGATGCCCGATACTAAGTGACAACCTCTATGTATAAAATCCTCTAACAAGGTCACACTTAACAGTGTGTTTGTAACCTTTAACGGGGTTGGATCCTAATAGGGCTCACTTCAGAAGAGTGAAAATTTGGGGTACCGGTCCCAGTGGTTTTTCCCTTAACAGGGTTTCCACATTAAACTTCATGTCTTATGTGTGTATGATTCATTTCTTTACTATCTTGCATCTTACATATCTAACTCAGGATTGATCGGTATACTCTGCTTATTTACTGAGTTTCGGTAAATAGTTATACTGCTTATCGGTAATCAAGAAAGAATAAGGATGGACGGACAGTTAATCATTATTAGTATTTCACATGGCATGCATCTTGTAGGGATATATTAATCTGAGATTTATTGATTGGTGGTTAAGTTTGAAGGATAAAATTTTGAGGCCACTGATTCACCCCCCTCTCAGTTATTACTAACACAAATATATACAAGACTACAAGCCACAAGTCGGCCATAAAATACCACATTCTCCAAGAAGAAGAAAATGTGTTACATTTATAGGTTAGGACCCAAAATCATTAGAAACAACCTCCAATGCAAGCATTAAGAGATGTGATCATACAATAATGTCAGCCTCAACCTTAATAATGAGCTGGCATGATCGTACATAGAGATTCCCACCAGAAGATCAATAAATGATCAGAAAACACCAAGACCTATTGGGAAACTGAAGAACATAATAGGACCAGACCAGTCTTAAGATATCTTCTCCAAGATAGAATGAAACATGGTGTGATTATGGAAAAATATTATTTAAGATGTCTAGAACAAACCCATCAGATCGCATAAGATAATGAGCCAATAGGAGTGACGACCACCTAAAAAACCAAAGCTTCCCAAATGGAACAAAACAACAAAGAAACTAAAAGGAAATATTTTTGGTTGATGCAAGATTGCTAAGATCCAAAAATTATCTTGCATCAAAGACATATACGTCAAATGGAATTTTGGATTTTGTACATATAGATTTGTGTGGTCCTATAAAGAAAAGAAGCTATTATGGTGATATATATTTCATGCTATTCATTGCTGACTATTCAAGAATGATATGGGTTACATTTTTTAGAAAAAAATTAGAAGCTTTTCCAAAATTTCAGATATTCAAGATGATGATTGAAAAAAAGTCTAGAAAGAGATTGAAGTGTCTAAGATCAGACAAAGGAGGAAGAATTTCTAGAGATGAAATAAGTTTTCTATCTGAATTTGAGCCTAAAGATTTGAAAGAAGCTTGTAATGATGAGAGTTGGATAAATTATGAGGGAAGAAATTGATCAGATTGAAAAGAACAAGACTTGGATTCTTGTTCCTATACTTGTGGACAAGAATGTGATCAAAACTAAGTGGGTATTTAGGAAGAAGTTAAATGAGGATAGAAAAGTGGTTTAGAAAAAAGCTAGACTGGTATGAAAATAGTAGTCATAGATGGAAGGTATTTATTTTTAAGAGACCTTTTACCCTATAGATATAATTGAAGTTGTTAGATTACTTCTTGCATATGCATCTTACAAGAATTTCAAATTTTATCAGATGGATATCAAGTCTACATTCTTGAATGGCGAGTTAGAGGAAGATGTTTACATTGGACAACCTAATGGGTTCCCACTAACTGATGAAGGAGATATGGTTTGTAAATTGCAGAAATCATTTTAGGGATTGAAGCAAGCCCCTAGAGCTTGGTATGCTAGATTGGACAGATACCTTACAAAGGTTGGATTTGGTACAGGCACAACTAGTAGTAATTTGTACTTCAAAGTAGCTAATGGTAATATCTTGATTGATGAAATTTTTTTTGATGATATCATATTTGGTGGTGAGGATGAATTGGATAAAGGATTTTTTGATAAAATGCAAAAAGAATTTGAGATGTCTATGATAGGTGAAATGATTTTTTTTTGGATTGTAAGTTACACAGTTGGATAAGGGAATTTCATTACACAATCCAAGTATGTTAGAGATTTGTTGAAAAGATTTGGTATGGAATATTCAAAACCACTTGGAATGCCTATAATTATTGGTTGTAAATTGACTAAAGATGATGAACCCCCTTGTCCAAATCAAACAAGCTATGGATCTATGATTGGAGGATTGTTGTATTAAACTTAGACTAGACCTGATATAGTGAATGTTGTGTGTATTATGGAAATATTTCAAGAAGAATTGAAGGAATCACATGTTATTGTTGTTAAAATAATATTCATATACTTGAAGGGAACAATTGACTATGGCTTTTGGTTCGGTAAGGATAATGATATTACACTTTGTGCATATACAGATGTGGATTGGGAAGGAAATGTTGATGATAGGAAAAGTACAAGTAGTGGTGCATTCTTCTTGGGTAAGAGACTAATCTCTTGGACAAGTAAGAAGAAGGATTGTATCTTAAAATCCAATTTTGACGATGAATATGTTGTTGCTACCATTAATTGCACTCAAGTTGTTTGGATGAATAAAATGATGAAGGATTTAAAGGTAAACACTGATGAACCTATTGTTATTTAATGTGACAATTCAAGTGCTATAAATATTTAAAAGAACCATGTACACCATTCAAATATAAAGAATATTTATATTAAATATCATTTGTTGAGGGATGTAGTCAGTGACAAGGAAGTAAAATTGGAGTATGTATCTGCTAAGGAACAAATTGTTGATATTTTTACAAAGCCTCTACCAAAGGATACATTTAAATGTATTAGAGATAAGATTGGGATAATGGACACTCCCGATAAAAGAAGATGATGATAAGGATGAGATCAATCTAGAATCATGATATTATTCTCTAGATTGATGAGTTGGGGACTACTCATAATGGGGAGTAGTCTTATGAATCTTATGGATATTTGTGTGCAAATTTTCACATCAACCTTTTAAGGTGAGTTCACTTATTTTGATGTCTTTGGTCCTTTTCCATTGATGTCAAAGGGGAAGAAGATTGTGTGAAAAATAGGTTGGGTTGAGAGTTTTGAAGGTCGACATTTAGAATGATCAAATGGATATATTAAGTTGTATTGTTGGATATTAAGAGTGATCAGGTGGATATATTATCTTTGTGAATTGATCAATTTTTTACTTCATATGTTGCCATCAATTCTACAGAGGGATATTGTTGCAATATTGTTGAGCATGTCAGAAGTTGTTGATTAGACCTTGTCTATGTGTTCTGACATTAATGTTTTTTCATTGATGTCAACATACTATTATTGTTGTAGAAAGTTAATTTTGTTCAATAGAGAAGAATTTAGTTGTTCTCGTGATATGTTTTGTTTTTTTAATTTTTTTGTGATCATAAGTGATGGTTTAGATATGTCTGTAGTTGATTCTGGTCAAATTATAGAGCTTCACATGATAATTCAAGTGAGATATGTTTGATTTATCAGGTGCTTGTATTTCAATGTTCTTGTTGTTCAAGATGTTTAAGAGGTTGAGTTTTTTCTTTGGTACGGATCAGTTTGGTTGATTTAGTGGATGCAAGGTTGGTGAATTCTTTAGGACTTAATGTTGTTTCCTCATCTAGTGTTTTTCATGATTTTAAGTTCAAAAATCTATATTTTTGGTGTGATAGAGTTAAGTGTTCAATTTTGATGATGAACAATGTAAAGATGAGTCTAGATTTTAAGGTTGAGATGTTATGGAGGTTTGAAAGGTTATTCATGTTGATTTCTGGTGTTCTTGGATCATATTATTGTCATGTTGATAATTCTTGGTGATCCCATTTGGTGATTTGTTGAGTGTGATTGGTGTTTCTTCATTTAAGTCTTCAAGAACTTGGTGAAGTAACATGTTGCAATTTGTGGCACAAATTTGGTGAAACTGTTGCATGTTTGTGGGTGATGTTTATGGTCCTATCTAAGTCCTAGTAGACTTTATTTGGATCACATTGGTGTTTGATCTTATTATTCATATCATTTGTTTGTATAGGTCCTGGTCAACCTTATTTTTTATTATTCCTTTGTAATATGTATAAATGGGAAATAATTTGTAATTGCACTGTGTGTGGTGTAGATAGAGAAGAGAGAGATGTTTGTATTCTATAATTGAGGCAGAAATTTGGAATTGTATTGGCATTGTAGATGTTGTAAGTCAGTTTGGTTGTATTGGATAGTTTTTCCCCTTTTTAACTATTATCAGAGATTAATTAGTGAACCCGACTAAGGGAAAAATCATTGTATTGTGAGAAGTGTTCCCTAGGCAGTGGGTTTGTGGATTCAAGTGCATTATTTTTGTTCTTATTTGATCTTAACCAGGCTATGATTTTAACATAGTACATCTATCTTATGGGTTTGACTCCCACACGAGTTTTCCTTTAAACAGGTTTCCTCATGAACAAAACTAGTTTTGTGAGTTGTGTTTTGTGGATCTTGCATTTTTTTATTATCTTTTAGATCTCTAAATTGTTTAATTGTATCAAATTTAATAATTGTGAGTAAAAATGATTCAAGCCCCCCTCTCAGTTGTTCTTTTCTTCTTTAGGCCTACAAAAACCATCGTAGTTTAGTTTGAATTCAGATATGGGGGGATGACCATTTATAATACATCCTTTTTTAATATTAGATTTTGAAGAAATAGATCCATGGGAAGGGAAAATTCATAGAGCATCTCAATGGCTAGTTATCCAATTATCTCAGTGAGAAAAATATGTTAAGTGACCCAAATTATTATTATATGTAAGATAATGTAGCTTTAGACATTAATTTTTCCACACAAAAAATTAAAATAGAAAAGGAGGAACCCTTCTTTCAATTTTTTTTTAAAATTTCTTTCAAGACATATATTCCAAACAAGGAGCAAGGGAGTGACATCTCATAAATATGCATAAAAAGAGGAAGGAAATAGTGTGGGACAACTAGAAAATTGGGTCTTAAGATTAGGAAAAAAAGGATAAGACCATCCAAGCTTTCTATAAAGCCAGTACTAGTAGGCAAGAGAAAATGAGAAATGAGGAAACAAATGGTAAGATGATTCATTGAAATGACCACAAAATACACATGGAAACACAAAAATAATCCCAAGTCATTCCAAAATTAGACCTCTCAAGACACAATTATGAAAAGAATACCAGGTGAAGGAACCCACTTTAGGAAGACATGCCTCTTTCCAAAATAGTCTAGATGGATAGCTATCATCCAAACATCCCAAGGGTAGTGAATTATAACCAATTTGGCCTAGTAAGTGTTGGAGGTATAGCTTCAAGAGATATATTTCTTCCATATCTATGATATTAATCTCAATTATAGCTATAGGAGTTATAATTTGTTTCTTACTGTACTGTATAAATGATCTAAGACATAGTGGCATGAATTCCCATTCATCGTCTCTCTTTATTTCATCTTGCCCAAATATTTCAAGTGTATCATTAGGAGTTACATGTGTAATATGGCATCACTTCATTTAGAAAGACATCAGACAGTTATATTTGTAATAAGGTGTCCCTTCATTTGGAAATAAATAGGATTCTTCATGCGAAAGGTGTGCGTTTATATCAAGGAGTTACACCATTTATAGACATCTTTAACTTTCCTTGCTTTTGTTGGTAAATATTATCGAAGGAGTTTTTTTGTACGATCAGAAGATACTAAGGTGTATTTTTATTTATTTATTCTCTTATTTTTTAATTAAGTGATATTAGTATGGTCTGTGAATGATCACTGAGAAAGGTGTGAATTGAGAAAATCGTGTATCAAACTTTTGCATATTTATATATATGTGTTTTTGTTTATGGGTTTTTCTCCCTTAGGTTGGAGGGTTTTCCTAGGGTATTTTATGTTTTATTATGTTATCTATTTTTATGTGTTGTGTACTTCATTTTCCCTATTAAACCAGCATGGTATCAAAGTGGGAGATCAACTGGGAAAATGATTTATTATTGTCAAATAGCAAGGGGGGCAGATATTCACATTCATTCATAAAATTTTCTCAATAGTAATTAGTTTTAACATCTCCATGTTGTTATCAAAGAACAAAAATGATGGAGGTCTCAATATAAGCTGCATCTGTTCCATACGTAGTGGTGGAACCAGAGAAAATTAGTGCGATTGATGAGATTGAAGCAAATATACACACTTCAATATTTCGACGAAGTTTGATAACAACTCAAAGGATTTGATTAATAAATTCTCGGCCAATTTTTTTTTACTAGCTTGAGAAGATAAACGGTTCATTTTAAAGGGGTGTGGATGGGAAGCAGAGGTGTCCTCAACTAGGATTGGATACAAAGTATTTGTCAGTGTTTCATGATCATAAAGATCACAATGCATTCTTTACTGCCTCTGCCAATGTTAGCAAGCAATGATGACAATTGTTTTATAGCAAGTCAAGTCCCTTGTTTCCATCAGTGGGGAGTATGAGAAGAGGGGGACCTTCAAAAGATAAGGATGGTGGATTGACAAACAAATAGAAATAGATGAGCTCTAGGCTACAAGTTTTTTTGGGATAGTTGGAAATGCAGGATGAGATAATTTCAATCCATAGTGCATTTGGAGATAAGTATAGGCACTCTTGAATAATTTATATTATTTTCATGTATTTATATGAGTCACTTATAGAAATTTTTTTCTTCCCTTGATAATATGATTAAGATGACAAGTTTTTTTATGTTCAGTCATAGTTCTCCCAAGGAGATAGGACATTGGGTAAGAGAATGCACTATCATGGAGATCATTTTTTTTGAGATCGCTATGATGACCACTATAGAGTGGTTGATATGGTGAAAGAGATCATGGTGCTCATAGTCATGATTGATATGGGAGTGATTGGTATGCACTAAATGGATATGGAAAGGAATGGGGATATCAGCGTGATGTTTCTATTGGTCGGGGAAGTGACCTTTATGTCTATGGAGGCCCTACACATTATGAAGAAAGCTATATAGAAATACCAACACCCTATGACTACCCAAGTCATGAACATATAGCTTATGATAATTTTTATTAATGACTGAATGGTCATGTAGTTATTTCAAATATGATGCTAGCCAAAAATAATGAGATGGTGTTTCTGCTGATGAATGAGATTGTGTATTGGACTAAGAGGAAGTCTCAAATTTAGAATTGTTTGGAGCACAATGGGGACCCGACCTTCAACATCTTTCTATGTTATGTGTTGATATATTCTCCACCCTCAAGGAGATGTGTTAGTGGAGTGAGCTTGGAGGGTTTTATTTTATGCTTAAGCCTCTACCTACTTATTTTAAGATGCATGTGTACTATAGAAAATCTTGATGAGCTGAAGAGGGAGGACTTCTTTAGGCTCAATAATATTTAGAGGGAGCTTAAGTGGAAAACAGAGAGTGCTAAGTCCTTTGCAGAGGGTCAATAAGATTGAGAATCGGGGTCTCTTTGAAAGCTCCTTGTTTGATCAAACATTGGAGCCAATTATAATTTATTATGATAATAAAGCCATGTGAAGCTCTCTGTCATTCCACTATGAGAATGTTTCCCTTGTTGAGAGGGAGTCTCAACATAATTTTCTCTTTAATGCATATTTTACCTAAGATGGAGAAATATGAGGTGAAAGCCCTTGAGAGATGTTTCTCTTTAACGCATATTTATTTGCGATGCTGAAATATGCTGTGAAATACCTTGAGAGATGTCGCTCCTTAATGAATTTTCTCTCAGATTGAAAAATGTGAGGTGAAATCTCGTGTAATACCCACCCCTTAATTTGCTTTTCAGTTTTGTTTCCAAACACTTTTAGGCCTCATTTCATGGGGCATTGGTTATTTCAGATAGTTTGGGTTTTGGTGATACTTGGATGTATGACATTATTTCATGATTTTGATATATTATGAGATATTGGATTTTGTGTGATATCATGCGTTGATAGTTAGATGATTATGGTTACTTTCATGTTGATTATCTAAATATGATGATGCTATCTATATTTATGGATTTTTGACATACTAACCCCACATATGCATTTACATGGATTATGTGTATGTTTTATGTTCTGTTTGACGTCTCTGATATAGTGATGGAAAAAGTTGTAGTTACTTGCTATGATATCCACATGATGTACCGATCCCTACCATTGTTTTTTATATATTTGCATGTACATATTCGGCTTTGTGATGACAAGTTTGCAGGTACCAGACATCGTCTTCCCTGAATTGGTACGAGTGAACGTGCCCTTACATATGTCTCAATGGTAAAAGAGGGGAGATAATATTTAGGCCTAAACCCTTATCCTAAACCTATATTTTATCCTAAGAATGGAAAAATATCTCACTGACTATCCTATCTAAATCCATTAAGGTGACGTGGATTTGTGACCCTTTCTGTGTATGCTTGTTGCATTTGTTTCAATTGATTTTATTTTTGGATGTTTCCAATTAGATTAATGTTGAATTTTGCCTTATTTTGGTAATAGTTAATTATAGTAATTATTAATGTTAATAATTACACCTTTAATAAGGTTAAAATATTATTATTTAGGCATTTAATTATTGAGTATTAATTAAATACCTATGTTTGATTTAAGTGATTTAATTATTAAGTCCTAATTAATAATTGAGATTTAATTAATATTAAATCTAAAAATTAAAATTAAATTATATAAATAAATTATTAATATTACTTTAAGTTACATAATTGATTGATTTAATTAAAATAATATCACGCATTTCAAATGCACTTTATTAATAAATTATGACTTTGAATTTATTTTATAAAGTTCAGTTGTGCAAAATTAATTTAAGTTAAAATTAAAATTAAAGTATTTTTTTAATTATAAATTAAAATTTAATTCCTAATTAGAGTTGTACTTTTTCAACCCTAGTTTCCTAGGTTTTCTATATATCTGAATTAGAAGCCATTTTAGACATTCAATTAGGTCGAAGGAGAATTTTGAGAGTTAAAGAATTTTTTTAAAGTTTAGGAGTATTTGGATTGCACCTTACTTCGTCAATATTTGAAATATCTTCTTCATTCTAAGGTAGGGTTTGGAACTTTAAAAATTCCAGTATTTAGATCCTTGTCTTGTGTGTCTGAAATACTAGAATCCCTTGTGTAAGAATTCCTTGTCTATTATTATTCTTGTTTGAGTTATTAAATCTTAGAAAATGATATTAAAATTGAATCTAGGGTTCTCTTTTCTATTTAATTTCAGATCTATGTTTTTGGGTATTAGGGTTTCATTAGAAAATACCAGTTTTAAATGGGTTATTATTGTTCTCTAGAATAGGGTTTTGGGGTGATGTGCTTTTATCAAATAAATGGATTTCATGTCTTCTTTCCCCAAATTAAATATTTCTACCTTTACATCTAGATTTGCGTGATTTAAACATAAAGTTGGGTTAAATTGCATGTTTGCAATAGCAATAACCAAAAAAATATTTTTAATGCATTTTGCATATGAAGCTCCTATCAAATTAATTTACAGTCACTTTATATATATATACCCTTTGTTTATTATTGCATAGTTTTATTTTTATAAAAAAGTTGTTCTTGTTTTTTTTTGAGAAATTTTAAAAAGAAAAGAAAATACAAATGTTGAGTGGCTGGCGGGGGCCACCACCTCCCCACCACCCATGGTGTACTGCATGGGTCCGCGGTACCCACTGCGCAGGCAGTGGTCCATGAGAGACTACGGTACCCACTGCATAGGCAGTGGGCATGTGGTTCTACTGCATGTGCAGTGGGTCGCAGGGGACCCGCTTTGTCTTCATGTACTCGCAGGACCCACAATTTTTTTTAAAGATTTATTTTTATTATTTAAGTTTTTTAAAATCAATTTTTTTTTAATCGGTTATAGGACAAATCATTTAGGATTTTTATTAAATTAAAAATAAGTTACATTAATCTCCGTTCAATGCGGGCACTGGTAGGAAAGAACATAGAAGAAAACCTCCAGTCTCGCCCAGGACATAAGTCCAACACATAGATACATAATTCGAAAGGATAGGGGAATTCCCCTATTTATAAAATTTAGATTAGGGCATGCCCTCATTGGATCCTTGTCCTATTATTTACAAAGTGATCCATTTTGTCATCTTCCAAAGGGCCTTGCCTAAGTACATAGCTTCTTGATATTAGAAGGAACTGATCCTTAAGATCAAAGTATTATGTTTTACAGTTAAACTTTGAGACAAATAATTCAAATTGAAGAAACTCATTCCTTGATGTAATCTGGGTAGATCCCACTCTTGGTGTTATTCTTACTAAGGGATCATTGGCTACCTGCAATCACCCATAACAGAGCATAGCCAAAACTATAATTTTTGGGTACATCCATCCATCTTTACATTAGAGAGACTAGTCTTCTTAAAAGAGCCCAAAAGGAGTCAATGAATCATTTTTAATAAATATCCTTCTAATAAAAAACCATCTTAAAATATCTTTCTACTGATAATTAATAAATTTTTTTTTCGAAAATGAAACTTACTCGACTTTTTTTTATGCTATAAATAATAAAAAGTAAACTTTTAAAGCACACCTCTTTCTACCGGATTAATAGCTATAAGCTATCTTATTATAGATTAACTACCATCCAGAAAGAAAAAATGATCCTTATACTATTTAATTTCTTTCTACCTTGGAAAGCCAATTGAACCAAAATAAATCCCAACACATATTATTTTCATCCATATATATATATATCACACTTAATTGTATATATATGTATACTTAAAAAAGTTTTGTGCTAGTATATATACATATTTGTACACACACAGACACACACACACACACACACACACACACACACACTTAAGTACATATATGTATATGTTTATCAGAGTTAATAAAGAAGGACTAATAAAATATGTTTTCAGAGTATAGACGTATAGGTGATTTTATGATCATGAACACCTATAAAGAAGAGAATTAAAAAATAACTATATAAGGAAGATACAATTTTGAAAAAGAAACCTACTAATACATACTAGGCCTAGAGTGTTGTTTGAGCCACAAAGAGAAAGAAAGTAACAATAAATGAGAACAAGGGGGAGAAAGATGAAAATAAAACATAACAAAAAAGCTGAAGATGCACGACTACAAATTAAGAGAGGAGGGGAGACAACTACCAAAGGAATAGAAGAAGAGGGTACAAAAATGGAACAAAAGGAGCCGAGGGAAAACTAAGAGTCCATACACAAAGAAGAGACAAAGAAAAGACAAGGTAAGAAGGAGAGAGAAACAAGAGAGGACAGAACAAAAAACCATCCTAACAAAGTTGATGAGTCTCGAGTGAGAACAACACAGAGAGAGGCAAGAGGCCAATCAAACACAAAAGGAGGAAAACAAAAACCAGGAAAAACCAAGGACCAACTGTAGAAAAAGGGTGAAGGGGAAAAGAGGGCTAGAGGGAACAATCCAAGAAAGACAAGGGAAGAGAATAATAGAGTCAAACAACAAGGAGAGGAAAGACACAATGAGAAGAAAAGAGCCAAAACCAACCCAATGAATGACACTCGTATAACAGATTAAAGTGCTTCCAATTGACATCTATAATAAATATTAGAGTGATAATTATATAAGTCTATTAATATGTATCTAACTTCAAAGATTAACATAGAAAGCTATCTCTATTAGTCTTAAAGTCCTACTAGAAAAAAACCAAACATAACCATTGGGAGCTGTCTCTTTCATCCTTAAAGTCCTATTTACAGAATAAAAATCATAACCTAGGATAGCTTAATCAGGGGGAGATTTGTTTCCAGCCCAACTGGGAAGATAATCATCTTCATCCACCTTATCTTCCTCCAAAAACCATTGAAGACTTTTCCATACAACCCTAGTCCTAGTATGCACGATATTGAGGAGAAACTACCAATTCCTACGAATTATGGGAAAACCATTAGCAAAACTGGGGTAATCCTCAATGATGACTATGGGAAATACTTGGATGGGCCTATTATTGACTTCATATACACCGCGTCTTAGGATGAAAAGGTTATTATACATATTTTCCTAAAAATTCACAAGTTCTGCTAGGAGAAATTGTTTAAACAAGCTCCTACCTAAGTCATATATTGTCGCCTTGTCCCTCTCAACATATAGGATGGTGTCCATGAACACAACTATAATTTATATGTTTAGCTTGGGCTGGTACATTAACAAGGATAACTCAATTCCAACAATCCTTTGAACCAAACCATAGCTTGAGTTCATCATCTTACTAAGATGATAGTCTCTAATCATTCCCCAGAATGCCATTTCCCTTTTGCCTGCCCTCATTTTTATCTGTGTATCCATAATTCTAAATGCAAATATGATGTAAACAATATTTCTAGCTTGGATAAAAATAGGGAAGCTTTCCTTTCAAAATAAAGAAGCTTTATACAGAGTGAACTAGTTTAATTATTTTCGAGCATGCTTTGTCCATAAAAATTGATAAATCTTTATGTGAGAGAACCAACGAGTCACAGACTAAAAGTTCGCACACTTCAGCCTGATTACAATGAGATATACATAGAATTTAGTCATGATTATACATATCATGCGATGATTTGAATGAAATTAGTAGGATATGGGATAATGATTGGACACATTTATAGAAAAAAATATGAGAAGGTGAGGTTTACTTCCCCAATCTGGAGGAGCGAGGAATTTAAAGTATTCTCCATCAGCCCCTTTTTTAGCAAGGGTGTCAGCTTTTTGGTTCCCTTCCATATATATATGATTGAACTTAACTTAATTAATTTTTTAATGAGCTTAAGGGCCACTTCTTATTTAGCATTGAGAATCGAGTTAGGCATATTCCCAATTCTCATTGCATTTATGATTATCTGAGAATCTCCTTCTATTATTTAATTTTGAATTCCTAATTCAATACCTATTTTAAGACCTGCAATTAGAACTTCTAGTTCCACCATATTGTTGGATACTTTATTAATGGATCTTGCCAATTTTGTGAGGATTAAACCTTTATTGGAATGAATAATGCAACCCAAGCCCGTCTTAGCAGGATTACCCCTAGAGGCTCCATTAAAGTTTAGCTTGCTCCAACCTATTGGGGGGCCACCGAATTGAAATTAGCCCTTCTAATAGCTTTATCGGGACCCATTTTTCCAAATTGAGGAGGGATGGTCAGATTAGGCCAATTCTTCCTCATCTTTTCATCCCAAAATGAGAAAATTCCTTCTATGTGGTTGCAATTCAAAAGCATATTATTAACTATTTCAACCATACTAGCCTCAATTTTATTAAAAAGAGAGGAGATACTAGACTAAAAAATTATTTCATTCCTTTTGTTCCAGAGCTCCCAAACCACAATTTAAGGGGATAATTTCCATAGTTTATTGAAAATATTTTTACCTAATCTCTTTGGCCATGCTTTCAAGTGATCTAAAAGATCATTTGGCAGGTGGATTTCCAGTTCAATCTTTTACGAATCCAAAGCTAACAATCTGAGGCATACACAAAATTTAGCAATATTTGGTTTACTGACTCATCAAAATTCTTGCAAAGTGGACATCTAGATGGCCCTTAAAATCCAATCTTCTTGAACCAATCTACAGTAAGGATTCTCTTCTACAAAGATGCCCAAAGAAACATTCCAGCCTTAGGTAAGCAGGCTGAGTCGCATTATAGATTCACGGGAAGATCCACCTTCTTCCATTGATGAGAATCTATGATAGCATTATATCCCTCTTTAACACTATAAAACCCACTCTTAGAACCACTCCAAATTAATCTATCTGGTCTGGATTTAAAATCTAAAGACTGGGATGACCAAATCTTGTTAAATTATTCTTTTTCTAGATCTCTGAGGTGGAGATAATAAAATGGTTTCGAAGACCGTCTATCTCCAAAATCATTAGTGATGATCGAGCCATGATCATAAATCTTATAACCCCAAAGATTTGTAAAAACTTTTTTGATTCTTGGTGATAGACCCAGACCATCCAGAGCTGGAAGCCCATTCCAAGAATCTTCATAGAAAAGAGCATGTTGACCATTTCCAAAGTTCCATGTTAATTTATTGCTAATCAAATATCTACATTCCAGCATAAAATTCCAAATTCTTGAACCTTTTGGGGCATTCCTAGCTTAGAAAAGTTGAATGGAATCCATACTATTGAAATATTTATTGAAGATGATCTTTTCCCATTTCCTACTAGATTCATGCTACATTCTCCAAACCATTTTTTCTCCCAATGCTTGGTTCTTCCATCCTAGATTTCGGTGGATGATATCGGATTTGGGTACTATTTGGGTACTATTGGGTACTATCATCATTAGATATGCCTTCACTAGCATAATAAAATTCATTGTCTTTTGAATAATTAGATTTGTAAAACTTAGGTTTATGGTTTAGAACCCTTGTAGGACATCGAGATGCAAAATGACCAATATTGTTACATGAGAAACATTTCAACATATGTTTCTGTGGAGAGAAAAAACTGGTTATGATAACTGACAGAAGTGTACGGACACTGTACAGATGAATTAGAATGATTGAAGATAAGGGTATCAAGAAGGATGTGTGATGAGCTTATTCCTAAGGTCACTTGACTTAATATTGTATATTGGTGATGTTATAGATGTTTTAGTGAAGACTCATTTCTGGACTGTGATAGTGATGCTTGACATAGCTGGTCTCTGTTTTTTGGGTATATCTTACAAGAAAAGCCATTTTAGGGTATGCAAGCTTATGGGATGATAGAGGACACATTAAGGAATGTTGGATATTTATTGATAGTTGTGAACATGTTGGTGATGTCAATTTTGGTGTATTTTGGAGGAGACCTATTTGGTGGTCAAATTTAGAGATGTAGCGTGTATTATGGATTGTGAGCGTGGATTTTGGATCTTGGAGTATATGTGATGTATTATAATCGATGTTTACTTGTTTTAGGTACTGCGTGTATCTTAGCAAGGGGATAAATAACTATTTGTATATTAGAAATCCTTAAGTGGCTGACCTAATTAATTATTTATATTGGGAAAACTTAATTGGATGACCTAATCTATTATTGTAATAGGGTATATCTTTGAGATCTTTTCTTTTGAAAAGATGTATGTATGGTGAGAAGGTAATTGTGAAGATAGAGAAGTGTGGAAGCTATGAGGCTTGTTTGGCTACTGGATGTAGAGTAGATTTTGTGATTGTAATACTTCATTGGAACTGACCAAGTAAAGACAATTTCTATCAGACAGTTCATTGGATTGTATATTTATCTATGTACATTTGTTCAGATTGTTAATCCTTGAGGGTGGCCTTAACATTCTTTGGGAAGTGTTCTTGGGCAGTGAGAACACTGTTACTCTTGAATCCTAATAGGGCCTATCCTTTAACAGGGACTATGTAATGTAATGTTGTAATAAGCTCCTAACAGGGCTAAATCTTTTAACATGGATACTATACTCTTAGTAAATCATTTGTGGGTGCTAATTCCCATTGGGCTTTTACCTTTAACAAGATTTCCTAAAAAACAAGTATTGTTTTATTGTGTTGGAATTTATTATGTTATCATTTGCATTAAAGTTTTATATTATAATGTTTAAAGTTTAATATTCTGTGTCAGAACTGATTCACCCCTCCTCTCAGTCTTGTGGACTGTTGTTCCTAACAATTGGTATCAAAGCTAGTGGTCCTTAGAGAGAAATATTAACATCTTGAGGTGATCCTAGAGATGACGTACTACAAGAAGGATAGTCCAAAATTTGATCCTAAAAAATTTGATAGTTGGAAGAACAAGATGAGAACACATTTGCTATATTTGGGAATTGACTACTGGATGCTCACAAAAAAGAAGGAAAAGAGAGCGACTGAGGATGAATTGGAGAAGGCTAATGAAGATTATAAGAAGCTATTTTCATGTAATATGATTGCAAGGGAATCATTGATTAGTGCACTTTCTGAAGGTGAATTCATAGAAATAAAAAAAATGGATTTTGCACATGAGATTTGGACAATATTGGATGTACTGTATATAGGAGATAAGTTTACTAAAAAAGAAAGCTACAAAACTGGAAGACAAAGATGGAATCAATGAAGATGAGATATGATGAGAACATTAGGGCATATACACAAAGAATTACTGAAGTGGTCACTAGCATCAGAAACTATGGAGGTACTTATAGTGAGGAAGAAGTGATTGCAAAGATACTAAGATCTCTAACATCTATATACAAAACTAAAGTACAAGCTATAGAGGATATTATACCTTTGACATCAAACTTCACTAGAGAGATTTTGATTGGAAAGCTAACTACTTTTGAGGCCACAGAATTGGGAGATGCTTTACCTAAAGTAGAGTCAGCATTTAAGGCGACTGTCCATAGAAACAAAAAGACCTTATCTGGAATTGTGAACATCAGAAATGGTGACTTGAGAGAAAATCTTGGAGAGTATGTTGATGAATAGGAACAGATATAGGAGGAAGAAAGAAAGCTAGATGAAGTAGTAGTCGTAATTGCTAGAAGAGAAAAGAGAGGTAAGGGTAAATTTGAAGGAAAGTTACCTTTGAAATGTTTCTCATGTAATAAGATTGGTCATTTTGCATCTCGATGTCCTACAAGGGTTCCAAACCATAAACCTAAGTTTTACAAATCTAAGTATTCAAAAGACAAGGAATGTTATTATGCTAGTGTGTAACGCCCCGCCATGCAACCTGAGAGGACAATACATAAAATATCTATAAGATGCAAGTAATATTTTTTTTTGTTTAACCAGAATAATATTCATCATTGTAATTCATATCTCTAAAATAAAAAAAATACTTTTCTACAACTTGAATGCAAGATTTATTCAACTTAATTCTTCACAGGTTCCCTAACGTCGCTAATAAAGCAAAATTATCTAAACTATTTACATACATAAGATATCTATTTAATTATGAGCTTAAAAGATCTACATTAATTTTAATGCACCAAGGTAAATTTCCCTAACTTGTTTCTTTCATTAAACATAAGTTAATCATCTAACATCATCATTCCTTTTATTAACTGATGCCATTATATCATATTGATTTTATAAATATCTATTATCCTTTGTACCACTTTCCTCTAAACATTTAGGTAAGAGATTAGTATTAATAAGGTAGACATTATGCTAGGTACTTCATTAACCC
>MU224820.1:1339240-1359796 GCA_018584345.1 Thuja plicata
CATCATGTATATATACACACACACCAAGCATGTAGCATCATCCTAGTGAAGGTTAGAATCTTGAGCATTGGGTTAGTATCTAATCAATACTAATAATAAATCAACATAATCATGAGACATCCCAAATAATCAAGTGACATACAAGATTCATAAAAGGTAACCTTTACAGAAGAAAATATAAACAATCACTTATATTTATCCATATATAACATCCTAACTATATTCATAAAGGTCTTGAAGCTCCTCAATACATACACAGAGATAAATACAAACAAAAAATATACCTTTAGATAGTATGTCTGATATCAGAATCCTCGGGTACTAGTTTATGAAATCATTATAAACAAACTATAGGAATAGATCAAACAAGTATCATGAACAACTTAAGCTGTAAGAAAACATCGAAAGATATTACTTCGTTCAAAAACACAAAACTTATATTAGGGTTAGAGGGGTATTACATAGTGAAGGCGTATCTAATGATGATTTAGACTAAGGTGAAATTGGATTTATTGCTATTAAGGATGATGAACCTATACATGAAGAAAAAGCCTTCGTATCCAGTGTTGAAAAGAAATCTAAATGGGTTATAGATAGTGGTTGTTCACATCACGTGACTGGAGATAAAAAAAGTTTGTTAGTTTGAAAAGATATGATGGTGGTGTTGTTAGATTTTGTTACAAAACTCCTAAGATTATGATTGGGATTGGATCTATTTCTCTAGATGGAAAGATGAATACTAACAATGTACTACTTGTTGAAGGACTTAAGCATAACCTGTTCGGCATTGGGCAGTTAATGGAAAGAGGTCATTAATTGAAATTCATTGATGAGAAATGTTCTATCAGAAGTAAATTAGGAGAATTGATCACATCTGGTACTAAATCTAGAGGTAATTTATTTGAACTAGATACACCTAAATCTTCTTGTTTTATTGTGAAGGTTGATGACAGTTTGTTATGGCATAGAAGATTTATCATGTTAACTTTGATAACATTGTGAAGGCAAGTATGAAAAATGTTGTAAGAGATCTACCTAAGATTGTGAGACCAACTAACACTATGTGTAGAGAGTGTGTTATGAGGAAGCAGACTAGAAGCAGTTTTAAAAGAAAATCTTATTCATCGAAAGGGAAGTTGGATCTAGTATATATAGATCTGTGTGGTCCTACAAGAGAAACATATTATTACGGTGAAAGGTACTTTATACTTTTTGTTGATGCTATCATTTTTGGAGGCTATGCTAAGATGAGCAAGAAGTTCTCTAAAGAAATGGAAAATGAATTTGAAATGTCAATGATTGGTGAGATGATATTTTTTCTTGGTTTGCGAGTTAATCATAGTGAGAACGGTATTTTTATATCTCAAATCAAGTATCTTAAGGAAATGTTGAAGAATTTTGGAATGGAAGATTGTAAACCTGTTGGGACACCCATGGTGACTGGATACAAACTGACTAGTAATGATGAGACTCAAAGTGTTTTTTAGACAAGTACAAATTGATTATTGGTGGTCTCCAATATATAACTCACACCAGACCAAACATTTCCAATGCAGTTGGAATTGTGGTAAGATATCAAGCAGATCCTAAAGAGACACACCTTGTTTCTATGAAAATAATTTTTAGATACTTAAAGGAACAGAAGAATATGGATTGTCGTATGAAAAATTAGATGACTTTATTTTATAGGCTTACATTGATGCTAATTGGGAAGGTAATGTGGATGATAGAAAGAGTACAAGTGGTGGAGCATTTTTCCTTGGGAAAAGGATGGTTCCTAGATATAGTCCTAGAAGTAGGACTATATTGCTCAGTCTACTATTGAATCAGAGTATGTTGCTGCTGCAATAAATTGTACACAATTTTTTTGAAGAAACAAATGCTGAAGGATATTGGAATAATTTTTGAAGAGCCAGTGGTTATCCACTGTGATAATAATAGCATATTGAATATGTTGAATAATCCCATAATTCATTCAAAGACTAAACATATTTCTATTAAGTATCATTTCTTGAGGGAGAAGGTAGCAGAGAAAGAGAGTAGACTGGAGTATATTAGCACAAAGGAATAGATAGCAGATATATTTACAAAACATTTGCAAAAAGATGCTTTTGAATATCTTATAAGAATGCTTGGGGTCAGAGCCCCTCCCAATTGTAATTAATTGATGTAGATGTGCATCAGTATAGTGGATTTTAGAGCTATATCATTTTATGGACTTGATGTATGGATCTAGTCCTCAGGGGGAGTGATAGCAGGAACACTATGCAACACATTTGGGTATTTTGCACCTAGCAGTTAGACATGAATATTTGAAAAGCTACACCTTACATAAGTTTACAAAAGAGTTATGACACCCTTTGCCATTGTTGCCAAACGAGGAAAGATTCTCTGTGAAAATCCCTACTGTTTTGGGGAGATTTGTGTTGAGGATATTTAGAAGATTGTATTGAGAGAGTGTACTTTTTGGGTTGATGGATTTTCCCATATGTTTCCATCAATACCAAAGGGGGAGATTTTTGGATGATATCAGATTTGGGTACTATTTATGTTGTTGATATTCATGTTTTGTCACTGATGTCAACATATGTTTCTCTAGATAGAAAAGACTGGTTATTATAATTGACACAAGTGTATGCAAACTATACCGAATGAATTAGAATGATTGAAGACAAAGATATAAAGAAGGATGTGTGATGACCTTATTCCTAAGGTCACTTGACTTAATATTTCATATTGGTGATGTTACATAGGTTTAGTGAAGACTGGTTTCTGGATTGTGACAGTGATGCTTGACAGAGATGGTCTCTATGTTTTGGGTATATCTTACAGGAAAAGTCATTTTAGGGTATGCAAGCTTATGGGATGATAGAGGAAAAATTGAGGAATGTTTTATATTGATTGATAGTCATGAACATGTTGGTGACATT
This sequence comes from Thuja plicata, assembly GCA_018584345.1. Classification (NCBI taxonomy): domain Eukaryota; kingdom Viridiplantae; phylum Streptophyta; class Pinopsida; order Cupressales; family Cupressaceae; genus Thuja; species Thuja plicata. The sequence continues at coordinate 1,342,171 of MU224820.1, forward strand.
AGCTATGACATTTATTTTGGAGGAGACCTGTTTGGTGGCTGACTTTAGAGATGTAGCGTGTATTATGGATTGTGAGCATGGATTGTAGATCTTGGCGTATATCTGATGTATTATAATTGATTTTTACTTGTTTTAGGTACTATGTGTATCTTAGCAAGGAGTTATAAAATTATTTGTATATTGGAAATCCTTAAGTGGTTGACCTAATTAATTATTTATATTGGGAAAGCTTAATTGGCCGACCTAATCAATTATTGTAATAGGGTATATATGAGATATCTTTTCTTTTGAAAAGATGTATGTATGGTGAGAAGGTAATTGTAAAGATAGAGAAGTGTAGAAGCTGTGAGGCTTGTTTAGCTTCTGGGTGTAGAGCATAGTTTGTAATTGTAATACTTCATTGGAACTGACCAAGAAAAGACAATTGCTATCACATAGTTCACTAGATTGTATATTTCTCTATATAACTTTGTTCGGATTGTTAATCCTTGAGGGTGGCCTTAAATTTCTTTGGGTAGAGTGTTTGGGTAGTGAGCCCACTATTACTCTTGAATCCTAATAGGGTCTGCCCTTTAATAGGCACTATGTACTTTAATGTTGTAATAAGCTCCTAACAGGGCTAAATATTTTAATAGGGATACTATACTCTTAGTACATCATTTTTGGGTGCTAATTCCCACCTGGGTTTTACCTTTAATGGGGTTTCCTCAACAACAATTATTGTGTTATTGTGTTGGCATTTAGTGTGTTATCATTTTCTTTAAAGTTTTGGATTATAAAGTTTAAATTTTAATATTCTCTATCACAACTGGTTCACCCCTCCTCTCAGTTGTGCTTGTGGACTATTATTCCTAACATATTTTTGATTCTTAGGCAACCATATTTTTTAGGTTTACAAAGGTTATCCCAATTAATGAGGTCCATCTATTTTTATTTCGACAAGCCTTTCCAAAACAAATTCCTCAGCTTACTATGAAGTTTGTTTGTGATTCCTTGGGATAGGGGAAGATCTGACATTTGATAAGTAGGGACTATAGTTAAGAATGCCTTTATCATCATGGTTCTACCTACATTAGTTAACCACTTCTCTATCCAAGATTCCATCTTTTGGTCCAATTTATTGGAGATATGGTCCCATAATTTACCTACTCTAACACCTTTATCTAAATGGATACCCAGGTATTTACAAGGAAACGTGTCTTTTTGATAACTCATTATGTTACAAGTTTTGACTTCCAATTCTGGGAGGTATTTATGAAAAAGATTTTAGATTTGGATGCATTGAATTTATGTCCTAATGCTAAAAAATACAAATCTATAATTTCCTTAAATTTTTGAGCTTCCTTTTCCAAGCTCTCCCCCGAGAGCATAGTGTCATCAGTGAATTGTTGATGAGTGATATTGGGAACATTGTTTGTTACACACACCCATTGAATATTTCCATTTGAAGGGGCTTCTTGTATCATTCTTCCAAAGTCTTCAACCATGATAATAAATAAGAAAGGATAAATTGGGTCTCCTTGTCTAAGGCCTTGGGAGATACTAAAGATACCTTCTGGAGTACCATTTAAAAGGACTGAGAATCTAGGGGTAGAAATGTAATTATATATCAAGTTTATCCATTGCTTATAAAAACTAAAGGCTTCTAACCATTTACATAGGAACCTCCAATCAATTTTTTCATAGGCCTTTTGGACGTCTAGTTTCATAAGAATACATGGATCACTATTGGATTGGACTAAATGGAACAATTCTTGGATGATGACGATTCCATCAAACATAGAGTGGTCCGGGGAAAAGCCTATTTGTTCCTTAGAGATAACCTTTGGAAGAAAAAAATTTAGTCCATTAGCTAGCGCTTTAGAGAGGATTTTATATATCGTATTACACAAAGTGATAGGTATAAAATTCCCCATCTCTTCATAATTAGTCTTCTTAGTGATTAAGGCTATGAAGGTGTTAGTAATTTCTTTTAGAAGGTTTTCTGAGTTTCTAGTCACTTCAATGGCCTCTCATAGATATTGACCTAAAAATGCCAAATTTTTTGGAAAAAGGAATCTTGAAACTCTTCAGGCCCTTGGGATTTATCAGGGTTCATTTGAAACAAGGCTGATTTGATTTTTTCCATTGAGAATTTACTATTTAGAAATTTATTATCCTCTTTTATATAACTTTGGGTATAGATCTTAACATGTTTTGTTGTGGTATGAGGTTAGAGGCCTCATTATTGTTCAAGATGTTTGTAAAGTATGATACAAATTATTTTTCCAAGTGTACTAGATTATTAAATAAATCTCCTCCAGCAGACTTAATCTCAATGATTCTATTAATATTCCTTCTCTTTATTGAACTATTGTGAAATAACTTAGTAGTTTGGTCACCTTTAGATAGCCATGTTTCTCTCTATTTCTATTTCCAAAAGGTTTCTTCTTTGGCTATAATATTTTCTTGTTTAGCTATAATTTATTTTTCTTGTAGGCATTTATGTTTATCCATACTTACTTTAATAACTTTATTATTTAAATCAGCAATTTCATTTTCAATGTTGAAATATTCTTCAAAGATTTTTTTTAAAGTGTATTTTATTCCATTTAAGAATATTATCTTTTAATCTTTTAAGTTTAGAGATAATAAAAAACATCTTGGAACCTTTGACTTGTTCCTCTTTCCACCAAGATTCTAAATATTTCAGAAATTTGAGGTCTAAAACCCACATCTTTTCTACTTTAAAGGGATTCCTAGAAGGTTTAGTGGCTTCTAAAATTTGCAGTCTAATCAAGAAATGATCAAAGCATGCTATTGGAAGTATGGTAGAGGAGACATAGTGGTTTATAAATTAAATATCACCTTTGAAAATGAATTTTTTAATTCACTCTACAATGTAGCTGAAGCCTATTATTCTATTATTCCAAGTGAAGGCTCTATTAGATGTGGGGCTATCCATTAAATTATTGTTTGAAAATCATTGCCTAAAATTGGTCATTGTTTGTGATAATGTCTGAACACCATGATACTTCTCTTTAAGTTCTAGAATAGCATTAAAATCCCATCAAATAAAGAAATTTTTTGTAGGATGACTTTCTAAATGACTACTAATGTTATCCCAAACTACTTTCTTGTGAGATGTAGGAGTTGGACCATATACGTTAATAAAAAACAAGCTCAACAAACTTTTTATACTTTAGACCTTACCACACAATAAGTTAGGCTGTGACACTTCACTTACAAAATCTACTTTTCATGGATCCCATATGATGGCCAGCCCCCTTGAGGCACCCACTAAAGTAACCTGTTCCATTTTCCAAAATACAAATATCTTTTTAAGCTTATCACTATCCTCCTTACTTAACTTAGTTTCTTGGATTAAATTATTTCTGATTCAAATGTAGAGAGGCTATTCTTTAGAAGGCGTATCTTTTTAGGGGTGTTTAGGCCCCTAAAATTCCATGATGTGAGCCTCATTTCTCCTTGGGAAGGAACTTCCCCTTCCCTACATTAAGCATATCAGTAATTTTATGTCGATTTCCAATTGTTCCATCTTTCAGTCTTAGTTCTGAAAGAGTTTTCTTGCCTCTCTTCTTGGTTAGTTTTCCACATAAGGGATTAATGATTTCTTCCTTAGTGGTAGCTATCCCTAAAATTCCCACATTTGTGACATCATTCCATATGAATTGGCATTATTCTTCTTTATGAGACTCATTGTTTTATGCTATGATATTCTTTTCCATTTTTTTGCTTATAATCTTATCTTCCTCCAAGAGCTTATCTTCCAACATCTACTTTATCTATTTTTTCAAATATTGGTCAATTCCTTCTACCTCTAGGTTCTACAAAAACTCCATCATCCATCATCTTAGCAAAGAAATCATTCCCAAATTCCTCCCAATTTTTGGCTAAGTCCTTATGCGGATTAATCCCCATGTAGTCATAAACCATAGAAATTTCCATTGGAATAATCTCAAGAAAATTATCTACTGCAGAAGGAGCACTAGATCTATTTAAGATCATGTTAGGGTTGGGGGACAAATTTGATCTTAGAATTTATTTCCTCTTGCCACATTTTCAAGCTTATGCCAGATCAACAACTGTTCCCTTATGTCATTATAGGCTGAATGAAGATATGTCATCATACTTCCCAGAAATTTCATTTTAAGTTCCACATCCTTGACTATCTCCACCTAAGCAAGGTAATTATCTCTGTCACTAACTTCAAAAATTGTCATTTCCAATGGGCCCTTTTCTTTTAGATTAATCTCCTTCCCAAAGGTAATATTATATTGGTTCTCTGAACTAGAAGGTAGTTTGGTTATTAGCATCCTAGCCACAGAGGCTAAAAAGTCATTACTTAGGTTCTGGATGCCTTCTTTGAAATTTTCTTTAGAGATACCAGCTTCCTTCATGATAATAATTCTATCAAAATTTCCTAGATTAGAGTCGAATAGACTTTCCTTTTGGATCCAATATTTTTTACACCTACCTCCATACTGTTTATTTCCATGGCATCCCTTGGAGTCATAACTTGCATTGTCTGGTTTGGAATATTGAACAAGGTTTCCTCAAAAGTAACATCCTTCTCTTGATTTAACCTTTGCTCTATGATTATATCTCCTTCTTCCACATCAAGGTTGATTGGAGAACTCATCTTCTTATGTGTTACTCCTACTTGAGTTATTGTGTTGTCATTAGTAAGAGTTAGGTAGAACATTAGGATTGTAAAAACATGATTGTACATGACCGCGAGGAAACTCAACCAATGAAAGTTAAGTAAAATAAATACGTTGGGAATTAAACCAACCTTGCACTACTTCACCTCCACCACAGAAGGACAAGGATCTATAATAATTTAACCACCTTAAGATCATATAAAAGTAACAGAACATGAAGATTATAGATGATGGTGAAAATTGCAGAGACAGAAGCAATTACAGAGATAGAGCTAAAGGAGTAAGAATGCAGAAGTTTTAGGGTGTAGAACATATAAGTTACTAAGTGTAGAATGAGGTATTGCACTTGCTAAGCATAAAGAGTCTGATCAACATTATGTTTGATGCATACTCACAATTATTTTTTAATAGGTTTTATAGTTATTAGAAATATAGAAGTCTCATTCAGTCGATAGGCCCTTAAAGGTCTTATTTTGTAAATCCTCTAACCGGGTACATCTCTTAGATGAGAGATTGTAAAAATCCTTTAGCAATGTAGACTACATAAGTCTTTTTGTACTTTTAAAAGGGTAAGCTACCAAAAGTAGCTAACATTGTAGCTCTAAGAAAGCAACCTTTATACTGCAGTAGTGAAGGATTGTGGGTGTCATCCCCACCATAGGTTTTTCCTCTATAAAAGGATTTTTGCTTGACCAAAAATCATGAAATTATGTGTTATGTTTTTCTGATTTACATTACATGTTTTTATAATGTCTTTATGCATGATATTCAGATTGGTGAATGCTAAATAATTGATAGGTAAAAGTTTTGATGTACAAATTCACCCCTCCCCTCTCAACACTTACCTTTCCATAAATAATCCAAAAATTGGTATCAGAGCTTGGAATCTTGAGATAAGGGTTTAACCACAAAATAGTAAACATCATGGCTATGGAAATTTACAAGCAATCTAAGAAGGTTGAGTGTCTTGAGTTTGAGTTGGAGAATGCATAAGAAGTGATTGATGATCTAAAAAGAAAGTTAGAAAAGTCCTTGAAAATGAGAAAAAAGTTGTGTAGTGAACTGAAATCCACACAAGAGCATGTTGATACTCTTGAGAAAACATCTAAAAGTATTCTGAGTGATGAAGCTGAATCAACCATTGTAGAACTCATGGAAAATAACAAAACACTCACCAAGAAACTAAACTTAGGAAAGATAGATCAAGAAGTACATAGAATAAGAATGAGTGAGATAATTGACTCTAAGGGCATAGTTGAAGATGCATTGAGATTAGCTAAAGAAGACAAAAGATGGTTTGAGATAAGAATATATGAGAAAGACAATGAGATCATGAGGATAACACAAGTACACTATAACATGACCAATCAACTAGTGAGTGCTAATCTAGAGTTGACTAGGAAAGAATTTGAGAATCAAGCACTTAAGTGTGAATTTGAAAGATTAGCCAGTGAACTAAAATCTGAAAAAAGAGGCCAATGAAGTACGAAAGAGAAATTAGGAATCACAAAGAACATTGGAAAAATAGATTAACAGTCAAAAACAACTGAAATATAAAACTGGACTTGGATTCAATAGTGAGAGCATGATTGAGAAAGGAGAGTCCTCTAATCAAGCTGACAATCTAGACACTTCCGCCCCACCGAAGTCAAATAAGCCTAGTTTCTATTACTATGGGACACCTGGACATACTGAAAATGTGTGTAGAAGCAAAATGGGTAAGTCATTGAGTTCACCTAAGTTTGATGGATATTTCTATAACTGCGATAATTATGGCCATCGATAACTTGAATGCAGATCAAGAGTTGTAAGCAACACAAGAAATCCAAAGTTTGATGGATACTGCAATACTTGCAACAAGTATGGTAAAAAACCTAAAGAGTGTAGATCACAAAGGAGAAATGAAAAATGGGTACCGAACTGATAGAATACATGAAGTAACTAACATAGTACATCTAGACTATGGGACTACAATACAAGGATATCATGTTTAGTCTGTGGAAGATATGTACATATTGATTCAAACTTCATGTTACTACATGGTAGGAAAAATAGAAGATCTTGGATAAACCCTGGCATGGCATGCTTCCATTGTCACAAGCTAGTCACCTTGCCAAAGACTGCAAGTACCAAGGATAATCTCCTACCGAGGAAGAGACATCTAAGAAATCACAAGTGAATTTTGAACAGATGAGAGAACAGATGAATAAGACATAAATAAGAAAGACTATGGATGATGGAACATCATTCAGGACAATTTAAGGCACCGCATCCTACAGATTAGGTGCAACCAACTCTACCTAATAAGTTATAAGGTATGAGTAGGAATAGTAAATTAAATTACAAATCGTAAATTGGTTCCTAAATATATGTGTAAAGATCGGTATGAGAATATTTAGGTGCATTTGGATATATCTTTCAAAGTCAGTAATTCTTGTTCAATTGGTAGAAGGAAATGATATACTATTTCATTTTGGTAAAGGAAAGTAAATTTTAGTAATTGGTAAAAGAGACTTGTTACTAGCATTTATTACTAGTATGAAAGCCATTGGAACTTAATCAATGAAAAATGTATAAATAGACCTCCATGTCTATCACTATGCCCCTAACATTTTCATGAGAATTTGAAGTGAATTGCAAAGACGAGTCTTATGAGAGCATACAAATATTTTTTGAGGTAATTCTAAACTAATCTGAGCACATTTGAGTTTATTCAAGATATTGGTGGTGTTTTTCTAGATGTGTTGGTGCAACCGAGTCATAGAAGCAAACCCTAGTTTGAGAATCTATGTTAGTTAAGAAGATATGGCTCCAAAAGCTCAAAACCTATTTGTTGTGGAGAATGTTGAGCCTGTGAATCCTAACTATAAGCTACTTCCTTCTAAGGAAGATGAGCCACACATGATGCGTTCAATTTTTTTCATTCCTGATATATTTATATTAATCAAGGAAATTCACACTATCATCCACTGCAAAGTTGAGGAGATTTGTGAAGAAGAAATTGATTCATCCTTTCAGAAGTTATGTTCAAATGGAAAGCTCAAGAATGATCATGTTCATCTATAATCAAAGGGTTTGACACATACCCTACATATTCTGAGGGTAATCAAAACTAAGTGGATAAGGATGGTCCTTAGACAAGTACACAACCAATTTATGTGGCTAGATCAACCTGTGAAGATTACAAAGGATGTGTTGCACATTGTGACAGGATACCTAATAGATGACTAGCCAAAATATATCAAACAAATTGAGAAGAACATGTTGAGTGAATTAACAAAAGATAAATGGGATGGAAGAGGTTTTCATATTTCTACTATTTAAGACCTTGAGTTGAAATTTGCATACAACATCTTGTATTACCGAGTATTTCAATCATCCTGAGTAGACAATGTACCTTTTGGAGCTGTTGATTTGGCTTACAAGATTGTAAAGAAAGATATGCAGATTGATATATGTGAGATTATATTGAAAAAACTTGAAGACAATATGAATACCATAAGAAAAGATAAGACAAACACACTAAATTTTTTCTCACTACCAGTATGCATATATTTTATTTTGAGAACTTCTTTCCATCTGTTGGAAATGTGACATGGAATGTTGATAAGCCAATCATTTATCAAAGTAGTGAGTATATTGAGAATCTAGGAGAGAATATTGACATTGTAATGAATGACTACTCCCCTAAGTTCCAAACTAGAATGCATTAGAAATTTAGAATTCCACCTCAATTAGTTAAGAAATATCATGATTCTATTTGTTTTGAGGTAGACATCGCCTCATGCATTTTCAAGGAAGTTGAGTCTAGGAGCATCTGGCTACAACCTATGGGTTATGAGATGGATAGAGCCATTTCATCTCAACAAATTGAAAATCTCTTAGCTAAGCCTACTAACAAAAGAGCCAAGAGATATGTAACCTATGAAGAAGTCAAGGATAAGATTAAGCAAGGTATCATGATACCTAAAATTCAAAGAAAATATAGAAAGATGATTGCTAATCTATCCAAGAATTTGGGAGTTGATAATGAAGTAGATGGGGCAGGACCCTCTGAAGTTTAAGGAAAGAAACCAAAAGTGTTGAAGCATTCACCGAGCAGCCCCAAATCTACTAGACCATCAACAAGGTCTACAACTACACGAAAATAAATGAAGAATCATGTTGAACTGAAAGGAAAGACATGTAAGAAGAAAGAAAGAAAACACTAAACCAAGGAGAAGGGTGAAGCTAACACCAAAAAGTGAGACAAAAATTGAAGAGATAAGAAAATACAAAGCTGTAAAAAATAAATCCCCAGTTTGATAGAGTTTAGATGAAATAATAAACACAACAAAGAAGTATGGATAGTTAGAGGAATGAAGTATGCAAAGTACAATTCACCAAGTGAGGAGACAAAAGTAAAAATTGAAGATGCAATTGTTTTCACCTTACACAAATTTAGATACACACCACTTAAAGTTAGAAAATTGATACCTGTTGAATTTTATAACAAGATATATGAAATATGTAAATATGAAATGAATGTTGAGAAACAAATGAGAGAAAGATCTCTTGTACTAACTTTACTAGAACTATATGTAGAAGAAATTAAAGAGATATTGAAGAAATATTCCAAACGATTTCTTGTAAAAGGAAGATCCTTAAGGATTATGATAGAAGAATTGGAGTCAATACAGTTAGAAACTGATGCTAAATGGAGAGAAATTTTCAACATCAAATAAATTGAATCAAAAGCTGAACAAGAAAAGGATAACACCACTGATGAAGTTGTACAAGATGATCAAGGTAAGAATGATCCTATTGATTTGACAATTGACACCGATGAAGTTTTTATTGAAGATATTACTAAAAAAGATCCAGGAGATGATATATCACAAGATGAAAATGTTATGGCCACCAAGGACACCGATATAAGACCAATGAATATAAATGATAAGGTTACTACTGATCCATTTGTGCAGCCTGTATTGGAACAAATACAAGATTATCACATAAATCATGGTGATAGTGTTAAGTCTCTATGGATAATAAGGAGGCGGGCACCAAACCTCAAAAGGAACAGAACAGGAAGAAACTAATCAACCAAAGGAAGTAGAGAAAGAGAATGAGAAGGAAATAGAGAAAGAAAAGGAAAAAGGAAGTAGAAAAAGAAAAGGAAGCAGAGAAGGAAAAGGAAATTAAGAAATAAAAGAACACAAAGAAGGATACGACTACTGAGAACCCAACAACACAGAACACTGAATTGGTCCCCCCAACTGAGTCTACTACACAACAAGAAGATCCTATAAAGGAACACCAATGGAAAAAAGTGAACAGAAGGAAGCTGAGAAACAACCAAATGAGCATAAAGATAACACAATGCAAGAAAAAAAAAGTAGAGGAGAAACATGAGGATAATAAGGAAGAAAATGAGCAAGAGGAGAAGAGAGATGAAACTATTCCAACCAAGACAACATCTGATGCACTAAGGCATCACGTTCCACAAATAATTTGCCAATTGGAAGTATGCTAGCAAAGAAGAAGAAATCAAAGAAGAGTAAACATGTAGATATGAGCCAACCAATCATCTTACCCAATGTAGACCTATCTGCTATGAGCCTTGATGAAATGACTAACTATGCAGAATTGGTGAAACTTAAGGAAATGAAAAAGAAATTATTTCAAAAGAGAAAGAAGACTGATGTTTTGGAAATTGTCAAGGATGTATTACAAGAGATTGTTCTGGATGCCACTATTGATGAAAAAAAAGTCTCATTAGTCAAGTAGAAGGATTGGTGGAACAAGTATGAAATCTAAATCAAGAAACTACTAACTACATGATGAAGGTTAATTCGAGGAAGATGGAATTGTAAACAATTAAACAATTCTAAACAACATTGTCATAGATAAGGAATTACTTTCTGAGGCCTCTATCGATATTGAGACTAAATTGTCTTATATACTTTCAATATTTTTGACAGTTTTTTTTTCTTTCCCACTTCACCAAGGATATAAGAATGAAATATGAGTCTGTTGAGACCGTGTTGACTGAGCAGCTGAAAAGTATCACTACCAAGCCTGGTTCTCTATAAGTTTATTACTTGAGGTTGAAACACTTGATGCAGATACAACAAGAACAAAGTTGAGAAGAGAATAAGAGAATGATGGAACTTCTTGAGCTACAAGTACTTTTGATTCCCCACATTGAATCAATGCAAAGGAACTTGAAGAAGGCCAAGGATTTGGTCAATACACCCAATGGTAGTTAACTAGACATCATCATTGGAATTGCAGCTGATGTTGCTTCTCAAATGATTGTACTTCAAATACTTAAAGATGCATGGGAGTCATCCCTAGCTGATGTATAGAAGAATTACGCTCACATTTTTAATCAGGTATAAGTATACTACCAAGCACTAATTTTTTTTGTTTTTGACATATTTGTCAAAAAATGGGGATAGATATTATAAGTACACAAGGAGGATAGATATGGATACAAGTACATACGAAAGATATAAGTAAAAATTTTTTGCAGAGTATTATCTCAGGGGGAGTTTTTGGAGATTTTGAAGTTTCAGAGTTTTTTGCAAAATGTCGATGAGTTTGAAGTTTTTGTCAAAATGCCCAACTAATGTCAAAGGGGGAGATTGTTACTCATACCAGAGTTATTGTGTTTTTATTATTTTTTTCAAAGTCATGATAGTCATAGGACCTAGTCGGTAAAAGACAAATTACACTAAGGCAAACAGTCAGTAAAGAAAAGCATCATAGACATAAAGAACCAAACAATGACAAGCACCAAGCTGAGAAAAGAACATCAAGTCACCGAGCAGTGAAAACTACCGATCAATGTTAGTCACTGAGTCACTGAGAAAATTTAGTAACCAAGTAGATATAGTGTCACTGAGAAAGATCAGAGTCTATTACCGAGTAATATTAGAGCTGACATAACAATTCATATTGGATACATTGAATCTGGACGCTGAGAATAAGAAGCTTTTATAGTATTCAAGGTAAGATTTAGGTAGAACATCAGGATTGTAAAAGCAAGATTAGACATAACCATGAGGCAACTCAACCAATGAAATTTAAGTGAAATAAATGTGTTGGGAATGAAACCCACCTTGCACCGCTTCACCATCACTACAGAAGGACAAGGATCTAGAATAAGTTAACTGCCTTAAGATCATATAAAAAGAACAAAACATGAAGATGAAAGATGATGGTGAAAATTGTAGAGACATAAGAAAATACAGAGACATAGCTAAAGGAGTTAGAATGCAGAAGTTTTAGGGAGCATAACAGATAAGTTACCGAGTGCAGAATGAGGTACTGCACTTTTTGAGCATAAAGAGTCTGAACAACATTATGTTTGATGCATACTTACATACATTTTTGTAATAGGTTTTATAGTTATTAGAAATATAGAAATCCCATTCATTGGGTAGGCCATAAAAAGTCTTATTTTGTAAATCCTATTACCAAGTACATCTCTTAGATGAGAGATTGTAAAATTCCTTTAGCAAGGTAGACTACATAAGTCTTTTTGTACTCCCAACAGGGTAAGCTATCAGAAGTAGCTAACATTGTAGCTCTAAGAGAGAAACCTTTATAATGTAGTAAGGAATCATTATAGGTGCCATCTCCACCACATTATTTCCTCTAACAAAGGATTTCTATGTGACCAAAAATCATGTAGTTATGTGTTATGTTTTTCTGAGTTACATTACATGTTTTATAATGTGTTTATGGATGATATTCAGATCGGTGAGTGGTAAACAATTGATAGGAAAAAGTTTTGAAGTACTGATTCACCCGTCCCCTCTCAACACTTACCTTTCCATAAATAATCCAACATTATGGTGTAAATCCACTATAACATCTTGAGATTTTAATACTACTAGAGAAGTGTTGCCTAGGGTTTATTAACCAAGGGTTTCTCACGATTATCAGATGAGTCACGAAACAAGAAAATAGGCTTACTAGATGTGGGTGAATTAAAAACCACAAAGCCTCCAAAAGGTGGAATAGCATCTTGTGTTTCAATTGATGAACATAGATTACTAAATATTGTTGTGATGGGGATTGGTGAAAACTGGTCAAGTGAGGACGCCTTAAAAATAGCTATATCTTTAATCAGACCATTGTAAATTACTAGTTCAAATCTATACATTACTGGTTTGTAATAATTTTAAGGGGGCATATCTTTGTTGAATGCAAATTTAGGTTTACAAGAAATTTAATTGTAGAGATGACTAGGAAGAATTTATCCATTCTGACTGCTCTACCTAATAATTCCCCTATTTTCCTAATAATTCTATGTTGCATTAACTCAATCAGAAAGTATTGAATACAAATCCATCTTCAGCCAATTAGATCTTTGCAGGAGTTAAAATTAAAATTAGGTATTCAATCAAAAAAAATTAATACATGCCCTTCATACACTAAAAAATCACCATTCAATAACTCATCTTTAATTTCAAGATCCTTGAAATCGACAAATAAAAAATTATGTTCTTGTTGGGTTTAATGGGAAATAGTACTGAGAGGAGAGGGGTGAATCAGTACCTCTAATTTTTTTTTCATATTCTTTAATCAATTAATGTTTGTAATCAATTTCATATCCATTCAATCTGATCTATACTATCTTTGTGTGAGTTATATCAATTCATAACATTAATAAACATGTGATTCATTCATAGAAACATTCATGAACATAATTGACACATAACACAAAATATGATATCATAGAAAACTCTTGTTAGGAAGTAAAAACTGCAGTGGGGATGGTACCCAAAAAAATTCACCATCTACATAATGGAAGGGGCCGGTTAAGGCTTACAATTTGATCACTTCTAATGACCTACCCTATTAGGAGTATCAGTGGAGACCTGTTAAAGTCTACTCTGTTAAGAGCTTTTAGAAACACTATTAAGTGTGCACTCAGTTAAGAGATTTGATATTGGACTGTTAAATCCACCTTTCTTGAAAGGAATTTTTACACTTTTCTCCACTTGTTAGAATGATAGAAAATTACAAATTGACCTGGTAAATGCAATCTCCTATTTTTGATAAAGATCCTATGTAGTTCACATAAAAATAATATCACCTTAGCTATGATTGAATAATACCTCTAATTATTGGTTTCCTCTGTTCTTGGTTCTGCTAACCAAATTCTTCTTTTTCTGTTCTGGTTCTTGAAACTCTTAATTCAATCCATAGATGTGTTTGTTTTGTTCTTCTCTCTCTTTCACACACATTCTAATGAATTATTACATCATCTATTTATAGATGGCTTTACTTCATCGAGTTGTGATAAAACAATGTTTAACTCTAAGATCAGGTTTACAACTTACACCTAGATCTCCTAGTCTATGTGTTTTAAATTAGTTAGACTGATTAAAAAACTTACATAATGTTTCTTGTCCCTAAAGAAATGGATTTAAAAACAATTAAATATCCTATAAATATAATACCCTTTCTTTATCTGACGTGGAAGTGAGATCCACTTTTTGTGGGCTGCAACTGACTTTCGGTTCTGTCTTTCGGTCATGCTTGACTGTCCTTCGATTTTTACTATCGGTTGCACTGTATCTATTTTGTTGGTCTACACTGTAACTTGCATTTCGGGTTCCTCTGTTGAGTTCCACTCTATCTTTCTACATTGCAATTTTCAGTGTAAATAATACCTTGTGTCATCAATTCTCTTTGTATTTAGTCAATTTTGGTGTTCTGCTAATCTGATCTTCGGTTTTCCCTTTACTGTCTTTTAGTGTAAGCTTACCGAAAGTGATGTTTGAATAATAATGAAAAATTAATGTCATCAATCTCCCCCTTGGACATTAGTATAAAAAATTGATATGTGCAAAATACTAACAAAATGTTAAGTATATACAACTTATATAATCCTTAGTCATTTAATGACTCCCCCTATGTATATGCTGGTATATCTGTACATATGATATATTTTCCTTCTTCTTATCACTGTCCCTTTATGAAGACACATATACATATCTACCTTTTTCCCATTCTAATTGAATGTATATAACATTTTCAATGATTTTGTACAATGTATCATTTCCCCCTTTATTTGATATTAAGGGCAAAGGTTGTTAACCTTAGAGCTTATCAAAAATGTGTGAATAAGAAGACTTCATGTCTTCCATCATTTTCTCCCATTTCTCTCTTAGGTTTTCTAGAGCCATATGCTCAAGTTTTATCTTGTAATGCATATCATAGATGTTGTCTACTATAGACATCTCGGGAGTTGCTATCAGTTGCCTTGCAGAACTGATATGTTGTTGTAGCAGTGTAAGATTGGGAAGAAGTTGAGCCTGTAGATTAGTCACTTCTTCTTTGAAATGTGTCTTTGCCTCCCACAGCTCTTGCCTTAACCGTTTTACTTCAATGATCTTTTCAAAATGCAGTTTGACAACATTTTCTCCATCTGTGGTTAAGCTACTAGCACTGTTTGCTAGATCTATATCTAGCTTTGCTATATTGTGACTATTTTCTTTAGTGAAATTTTCTATTGTTCTTAGCTTTTGAATTAAGGTTATATCTTCAGACATGATGGGGTCTAACTCATATATGAATTCTGATAGATTTACCTTATTCTCTGCCACTTCTTGGCTGATTTTCTCTAAGATATTTTGTTGGTACTTCATTTCTGCTCTCTCCTCAATTGCCTTCTCAGCATCAATATTTTGAGTGGTGATTACATCGGTGAGGGTAGCTAGTTGATCAAGTATAGGATTACTTTGATCAATATCAACATCGGGTACAATTTGATTTAGAATGTCCTATGTTGTTTCTAGTACCATAGAGTCCCTATGTTGTTTCTTCAACTTTTCTTGTAATGCCTTCCTCTAGCATATTTCTCCATATTCTTGTAGTGCATCCATGTCAAGTGTAGAGGGGTCACACTTCATTATTTCAATTATTTCATCTAGTGTAACCTCTAACTTGTTCTTTTTTATTTTCTTCTTTTTTTGTCACTCAGTAGAATGTAGCACCATTGCTAATTTCTCAGCCTTTTCTATTGTACTTGATAATGTGACTTGTTGTGATTCTTTCTGCTGCTTTGCATTAGTTTTAGCTTGTCAGGTGTCTGCAGATGTCTCTACATTCACCTTAGCATCATTGGTAGCACCTTTGACTATTTTCTCAAGAGTTCCATCTTTTGGTTTGTCTCCTTCATTTGTGTCATTTGCATCATCTGTTTTGGTGTTCTCATTCTTGTCTTGAGTTTCCACATCTTTATCCTTATCTCCTTCTGTAAACTTGCTAGTGTTGGTTACATCTTGAGTATCTCTGATGTTTTTCTATCCATCGGTGTTGTATTTATTTTCTTCTTCTCCTACATCCTTTGGAGTTTCCTTGTTAGGTGATTTACTTTTTTGTTGCATGATATTGGTAGCTTGTATCAATATTGGCAGCTTGCCTAGAATGTTCACCTGTGTGCCATTAATTGTTGTGTCCTATTCATCGGTTGTATCTTTTGCAGTAGTGACATCTTCATCCTTATTTATTTCATTTTTTGGGTCATCGGTAATGTTGATGACATTGGTATCCACAACATTGTCATTTGTGGTATCATCCCATGTTTCATCTACCACATCTGCAGTCTTATTCCCTGATGTATCATCTTCTTCTTTATCCATCTCAATGGATGTATCATCTTGGGTTTCCTTATCAACATCTTGTTTTTGAAGGTCTTTACCGGGGTTGTCTTTCTCAATTGGTCTATTCATGATTTTGCACCATTTATTGTGGCTTTCCTTTTCAAGTTCAATCAACTTGCCTTCAAGAAATTTTTATGCCCTTATCTTTGGTGAGAATTCTTTCTTGTGTTTCTCCATAATTTCATTTATCTCTACCATTGTTGATTTGGGTGGCATTAGAGAGACAAGTAATTTCTCTCTGATTTCTTTCTCATTTTCCAAAGAAAATGTCCAACAAGCAGATAATCCATCCAAGAGTTCCTATGGAACATAACTTCCTTCAAATTGTATGGGTACATATTTGAAGTTACACATTTTTATCTATCATGGCTTCTTCAATTTTATTTTGATCTTCTTGATTTCTTTTCCCCCATTTCCTAATGTGTGGATCTGTAATGGATCTAGAATTTGCAATATAAACACAAATATCATCAATAGTGTTAGGTTCTTTTACCTTGACATTTTCTACCTCTAAGGCTTCATCTCGCCTAGTGTCCTCTATATCCTCTCAGATTCTGGTGTATTTTCTACCCTTCATTTTTTGTCCTCTCTTCTGTGCTGGAGATTTTCTTTTGTAACAACCTAACTTTTCCTTTCTTAAGAGGTGAAGGAGTAGAATTTTTGGACGTTTGGATTATAGTCCTTGAAGCATCTGTAGTTCTTGGTTTCTTTGATGGTGGAGGAGGTGGTGAATCTAAATTTGTTTCCTCAGAGTCAATCTTTTCTTCATCTTTACCGACAGATACCTGTTCTTCGGTTTCTTCCTCTTGTTCAATTTCTTCAGCTTGCTCATCTTCTTCCTCATCTACTGATAGAATCTTCTTGATATTCTTTACCATTTTGTCCTTCTTTTTCACTATCGTCTTGACCACTAGGTCTGATTTAATTCTTGATTTGGCTTCTTCATATGTGTCAAAGCTTGGTTTCTTTTTGTCCAGTGGTTCATTGATTAAGGCATCAATTTCCTTTGTTGCAAGATTAATTTTGATCTCATATTCTAGTGGTTGCAACCATGTTGTCCTTGCTACTACAGGTTTGATGAAGGTATGATCAATGTCAGCCATGAAGCATATCTCATCCTTATATTTCTTGATGAGTTGCTCAAGGATTCTTACCCTCTTTTGCATTCGGTCTTTGAATACATTAAAGTATTCATCCATGACTATTTCAAAATTATCTCCCAGTGTAGCTATGTGCTCACTAATTTGCATGGTGACCGGTTTGGTGCTATCCCATTTCACATCTCCTACTGATGGG
>MU224820.1:1359846-1371643 GCA_018584345.1 Thuja plicata
CAGTGTAGCTATGTGCTCACTAATTTGCATGGTGACCGGTTTGGTGCTATCCCATTTCACATCTCCTACTGATGGGAAATTTTCTTGAAAATAGAAGAAAATACACATGATTAATGAGCCAAACTTATGGGTGTTTGACTTTGCATTCATGATTGTTTTTAGGTTTTCCTTCAGCTGATTCAGGAGTAGCTCAGATTAGTCCAACTATGTACCTTTCTTCACAATTTTGTAAGCTATGTCCACAACACTTGATGCAATATTGTTTAATCTACTGGCCTAGAAGAATTTGTAGCCTAATACACATGCACCAAACTTAATCTCATCATCGGTTATTGTTGTTACTTTCAATCCACAACCATCCCATTTGGCTCCAGTCATCTTTTTGGTCTCTACCTTTGGTGGATGCTTTAGTGCCTATACTTTATCAGTTATGGGGTAATCAGTGACTGCATGGATGACATCTCAGGTGATTTCCTTCAGTTCATCCAACCATAACTTGTTGTTATGCATTCTTCTTAGTACTAACTAAACCCAAAAGGTTTTGAAGACCTTAGGAAACTTTAGGGCATTGGCAAGCCCTTTTATCTCGATGTGTTTGTGATATTCCTTAAGGGTTCCATCATCGTTACAAATATTTTGGTAAGCTTCTTCCACCTTTGACATTCCAATCTCTGCAATCTTGCATTGTATGAAGGATAGGATGTCTTCAACCAGCAAAAACCTAGCTGGAATGCGTGAAAACATACCAGCATTGTCAGGTTGTGAGGAAACCTCCAGATGGATCTTGTAATTGGGTTCCTCACATGCAGTGTTCTTGATGATTTTGAAATCATCCTTCTTTGCATTCTTATATTTCATGGATCGTGAAGTTGATTCCATTTTTAGAAAATTAGGGCTTCTGCATAAATGTCTGAAAATAGAGTTGTCGGTCTTGAAGAACTTACTTTTTGTGCTTGCAAAGATCTCTGAACTGATTTGCAGTGCTTGGAGGTTGAGTCATGATTGCTCTATGGATTGGATTCTTTTTTCTCAAAATCACCTTTTCTCGCTCTGCTCTAGGTGTCGTGACAAATGAAGCATTCTGATTCCCTATTTATAGTCATTTCCCTAAAATGTGTGTCATAAATGCTCACCAACTCATTGGTGTCTAAAGAATGAGTTCATCGGTGAAGACTTTATTTCCATCAGTGTCACTTACAATGTTTCAGAGCAGTCAATGTTCACTCTGCTTTTATCGATATGTTTCTGTAACACAGACAACTTGTTCATGTGCTTTTTTACTGACGTGTCTTGGACAATACTAACAAATTTTTCTTATAACTGACACCTCTTGGTAAATGTAGGCAGTCTTTGGTTTAAGCGTATACCAACGGGTTTTGGTATATATGTGCGAAGACATAGTTATTACATATTTCAACAAGTATAACCATGATGCATCTTTCTTATGCTAATTTGGAATTATTTCATCATATTGTGGAACTGATGTAAAGTAATAGATTAGTGTTTAATGCAGTTCCATACTTACTTTTTCTGCTTAGGTGGGGTTGGTGATATCACTAGATCCATTGGATGGGGTGTCACCATTTGCATTGCTCATTTCAGCTTCGTCATTGCTTGAAGCTTTTCTCCATATCTTGTCTCTAGCCTTCCAGATATCTTCAATGGTGTTTCCATTGGGATATGTTCTTGTCTCTGTCACTCGGTCTCTACAATCCTTTTTGAGATGACCAAATTTATGACAATGTAAGCATTCCATTCCAAGATTTGTCCAGCCTCTAGACTTTCTAATGCATAGTCTCATACAGTTTGTAGCAATTTGACCATATCTTCCACATGTTGTACAATTTGTCCAAGTATTGTAGTCCCATACATACTGATTACCGACATTCTTTGGTTGATATGTAGTTTCTTGACCTTTAGGCTTCCATGCTTGCTTTTTATTTTTCCAACATTCAAGACTTGTGTTCCCATTAATTTTGTAAGTAGGGCAGTATTTGTCCATGTAGGTTTCCTTCTTTGGTTGATCCATTTTAGACTTACATTCATATGCTTTATGTCCTTTCTTTTTACATCTATAACATAATCCTATGAATGAAGATGTAGATTTAGGAGTACCTTTTATTTTGCCTCTACATACATTTGATGTGTGACCTTGCTTTCCATAGTGTTTGCATGTAAGCTTTCTTGTTCTTGGATTTTCATAGACATTCTTTGAATTGGGTTGATTTGATGATTCTCCATTTTTGGTAAAGCCTAGACCGTTGTTGTTGTTGACTCTTTGTTGTCCTTCAATAAAATCATCCATTCTTTTATCACTCTCTTCATCCTTTCTGATAACTTAATTATGTTGTTGCTGAATTTTAACCTCATGCCTTAGTTTTTCATTTTCTTCTCTTAGTTCACCGATAATCTATATTATTTCAATGAGTTCAACATTCATTCTATTTTCTTCTTGACTCATAAGAATAATATGATTTGTGAGCTCATGGTGATTCTCAGCATGTCTTTGAATTTCTAACTCCTTTTCTTGTAGTTTATCTGTAATCTTCCTCATATCATCAGTAGCTAGTGTTCTTTCTGTTTTGACTTGTCTAGTAGAAGTCATCAAATCAATCATTCTTACCATCTGGGTCTCTTGACCAATTTGTAGCATCTTTATTTTCTCTGTCAAATATTGATTGATCTCCTTTAGATTTGTGATGTTCTCTTTTGATGTATCTGATGCTTTGCTTGCATTTGATCCTGAAGACTCAAAGAAATCTAGAATCTTATTCTTGATAATCCTTTTCATTGCTCCAAGTTGCCATACCTTTCCTCTCATCAAGCAACTATCTCATGCTAATTCTAGCTTCTTTATACTATTCATAGAACATCTGAATTTCAAGCTTTTTGTTATCAATATTTTTATCAAGTTTGTACTTCTCCATTGTATGATCTTTTCTCTTAAGCCTTTGATCTTTCCAAGAAGAGACTTATCTCTAATACCAATTGTTGGGTTTAATGGGAAGTAGTACTGAGAGGTGAGGGGTGAATCAGTACCTCTAAAACTTTTTCATATTCTTTAATCAATTAACCTTTGTAATCAATTTCATATCCATTCAATATAATCTATACTATCTTTGTGTGAGTTATATCAATTCATAACATTAATAACCATGTGAGTCATTCATAGAAACATTCATGAACATAATTGACACATAACACAAGATATGATATCACAGAAAACTCCTGTTAGGAAGTAAAAACTATGGTGGGGATGGTACCCACAAAACTTCACTATCTGCAAAATGGAAGGGGCCAGTTAAGGCTTAAAATTTGATCACTTCTAATGATCTACCCTATTAGGAGTATCAGTGGAGACCTGGTAAAGTCTACTCTATTAAGAGCTTTTAGAAACAATGTTAACTGTGCACTCGGTTAAGAGTTTTGATATTGAACTGTTAAATCCACCTTTCTTGAAAGGAATTTTTACACTTTTCTCCACTTGTTAGAATGATAGAAAATTAAAAATTGACCTGGTAAATGCAATCTCCTATTGTTGATGCAGATCCTACGTAGTTCACATAAAAACAATATCACCTTAGCTATGATTGAATAATACCTTTGATTATCAGTTTCCTTTTTTCTTGGTTTTGCTAACCAAATTCTTCTTTTTCTGTTCTGGTTCTTGTGACTCTCAATTCAATCCATAGATGTGTTCATTCTGTTCTCCTCTCTCTTTCACACACATTATAATGAATGATTACATCATCTACTTATAGATGGATTGACTTCATCAAGTTGTGATAAAAACAATGTTTAACTCTAAGATCAGGTTTACAACTTACACCTAGATCTCCTAGTCTATGTGTTTTAAATCAGTTAGACTGATTAAAACACTTACATTAATATTTATTGTCCCTAAAGAAATGGATTTAAAAACAATTAAATATCCTATAAATAGAATACCCTTGCTTTATTTGATGTGGAAGTCAGATTCACTTTTTGCGGGCTACAACTGACTTTCAGTTCTGTCTTTCGGTCATGCTTGATTGTCCTTCGGTTTTTATTGTCGGTTGCATTGTATTTGTTTTGTTGGTCTGCATTGTAATTGTCATTTTGGGTTCCTCTACCAGGTTCCACTCCATCTTTCTGTATTGCAATTTTTGGTGTATATACTACCTTGTGTCATCGGTTCTCTCTGTAGTTAGTCATTTTTGGTGATCTGCTAATTTGATCTTCGGTTTTCCCTTTACTGTCTTTCGGTGTAAACTTACCAAAAGTGATGTTTGAATACTAATGACAAATTAATGTTACTAGTTCTAGGGTTGAAATACTTACCTATTCACCCATTTTCTCCTTCAACCAAGTAGCAATAATAGACATAGGAATTATGGATCCTCCCCACTGGGAAAATAATCCATGCTGTTTGCAGTAGTTCCACATGCCATCTAAGTAATCATTAGTTAAAATTACCAATTTTATTTTGGGGGCTCCTTCCAACCATCCTCTATTATCATTCCTATCTAGTTTTCCATGAGTTAGGCCTTTCATTTGATATGGGAAGCCAACCTCCCCCGAGCCTTCGAGGCTAAATTTTTCTTATGTGTACCTTGGAGTAAGAATTGTTGTACCGTACCCAATGGGATTATATTTACCTCTGATAAAAATTTAGGGCCCAAAGGGAATTCCTATTTAGGGCTATATTTATTTGGGATATCCCAAGAGAACATAAATTTCTTGTGTTTGTGCATTATTTTTCATTCATTAGAGCTTGGTTTATTTGAGTCGTGATCTACAGCCGAGCTAGGATTTGATTGAATCAAATCCCTTTTCTTAAGGTGTGGGGGAAAATTCTAGCTATTCTTATTTGGTTTGGTCTCTTCAAATGCTGAGTTATTAGTTGTCAACAGATCTATGAGATATTTTCTTTATTTCATCTTCTCATAAAAAATGTCATTGATCCTTGACCTTTTTATTTGATTCCCCCAAATTTGTTGACTTAGGGTTTGTGTTAACTCAAATAGAAGAGACCCTACCAGCATTTGAATCATAAGGTAGGAGAATTCACTTAAGATATCAAATTTATTTGCAATGTCAAGTGGTTTTTGTTGTAGAACATATTTTGTCTTGCTGAAGAAGGAATATTGGATTTTCTATTTCGCTGAGAAGTTCACAGTTTTCGATCGCAAAGCCATTTTTTCTAAACTGGAAAAATATTATTATATTATATATATAATTTTTTTAAAAATTAAATATTTTTTATAATAGTTAATATATATTTATATCCATTAATTCATTTCAACAATATCATACTAGTAAAAGTGATTGAAATCCAAGAAAGAACAAGATGCCTTACAACTTTTTTTCTATAGCTTAATGCTCAACTCATCAAATTCTCATACAATCATTAAAATCCTTGAAACTTTCCCTTGGGAATTATATTCCCCTTATAAATAACCTAAAAATAGATTCCAAAATTTGCCTTACAAATTTATGAATTCAAAATGTGTTGCAAACTGAACTTATAAGAATTCAAACATGCACATGAAGACAATTAAAGATCAATAAGGGATTCCAAATATTTTCATTTAGCAAGATAGCTTCAATACATTCAATACCTTCTCAGAATACCCTTACTCAAAAATAATAGTCTAGATTAGAACATGCAATTCTGACTTGATTGATCAGTGAATGACCGACACTTTTAAAATACTTTCTCTTACTATTTATACCTCTAAAAATAATGGAATCATGTTATGAATCAGGATGCAACAAGCTACAGACTGCTAGGCAAAGAAAAAAGCTGACAAATCACAAAAGAAAAAATACAATCAAACCAAGAGTCAAGTTGTTACAATATTTTTAAGAACAAACTCATTGGTCTGTAAGGCCCTATGCAACACCTTTGAAATTTCTCTTCCTATAACACGGGGATATTTATCTTCATCATTTGGCGTACAAAAACTTTAGTAACCATTTCTCATTTCCAATTGTTGGAGAAATTCCCATTCTTGTAGGAATGGTGAGGTATTCCTTTGTCTTCACTTATCTGCAGGATGTTTTTCCTTCCATGTGGTAAACACTTCATCATTAGGCCAAGGGAAGTTAGTGATTCATTTTTCTTGTTATTTAATTGATCAAACTCTCGTTTGATTTTCTCAACTTCCTTTCTCCATAACCCAAAATATGATTTGGAATTTTCTATTGTTTTCATAGTTTGTTAAAATAAGATGGTACTTTCCAGATTGATGATGCTGTTCATTCTTCTTGATATTTCATCACCCATTTCTCTCATCCATCTGGCTTCACTCTTCAACTTACTACCTTTTCTAAAGATTCTAGGGAACATCTCAAAATGGAGTGCAAAATATTCCCTTTTTAGTACTTTCTCTTTCCTTTTAATGATATCTCTCCTTATTTCAAAATCCATCAAGTCTTTGACAAACTTGTAAGTGGCCTTTACTTCAACATCATCATTTTCTTCCTTTTTGGATAAAGAATTAAATAATTTTAAAACAATCTTTATTCCTATCCACTTTTTTAAAATTGGCTCCAATGTATCATTGTCCTCTTCAAAATAATTTAGAATAATCATAATTTTCTTCACATCTAAATAGATAGAAGAAGGCTCTATATTGTTAGAAAATTACATGATTGTACATCTCACCTTTTCTTCATACCTTTGTTGCACCAATGATTGTGCACTATGAAACTTTTAACTTTCTTCTTCCCAACTTTCTTTTACCTCTTTCAATCTCTTTCTCTCTACCACCAACTTTTCCTTTTCATAGTTGAGCTTTGATTCTAGAATGGAGCTAGATGGCATAAGGGAAGGATGAAATTCAATGATGGGAATATAAGATGATGGCTGGGAAGGATAAAGATAAATTACCCCTTGGGAATTTTATTGAACTTCTTGCTGGCCACTTAACCATGCAATACTTTTATCATTTTCAAAGTTCACCTTCTTCTATTCATTGTAAGCTTGAAGGACTATTTCTAATTTTATCCTACGATCATACCTTTCCTTGGCCTCCTTTTTTGCCACTTTAAAAACTTAACTTGGCATTCTCTAAGGCTGTACCAGATACTTCGACCCCTCAAGTTTCTCCAACTCTCTTTACTACTAGACCACTTAAATAATCAGTTGGCACAACCTCATTTCTTCTCCTATTTTCTTCTCTTTTCAAAGACCACATGACCAATTCAGCATGATCTTCACTAAACACAACTCCTTTGATATCTTGCTTAGTTTCCTCTTGGGTGTCATGTACATTCTTTGTTTGTCTTCTGACCGCCTCAAAAACAATGACATCAGCTATGTCCCACTCTGGCAGAATAAGAACACTTGCTTTTCTAACCAATTCTCTTCCCACCTTAGGGGTGATATTTTCAAATTCTTCTGACATGTTATGCTTTACCTCATCTTCAATATCATTTACATCCCTATCAGGTTGTTCTTCTTCTTTCTTCTAGCATGCTTCCTTGAATATGTCAATGTGGCTCCTCCATAGGAATTGTATGAATGCTCTAGGCTTTACAAAACTATCATCAACCATGAAATAATCACTTTCTTGCTTGGTTAAAGGATCCAACTCTTTAATAGCAAACTCTGCAATAGTCTAGTCCAGCTCAACCTACTTAGGTGCCTCTGGCATTCCTTCTTCTATTTCCTGATGAGTGACATACATTTTCCATGCACTTCTGAGTTGTATCTTTTTCTGTCCTTTTCCTCTTTGAATGAGGTTGAATATCAGAACCAATATCAATGAGCCTTTTCCCCTTTTCAATAGAAATCCTCTCCATTTTTTTGAAGGAAGAAGGTGCATCTTTTATTTTTTGGCCCTTCTGGGATGCATCTCCTCTGGGAATCACCACATTATAACCTGATCTTTGGTGAGAAAAATATTCACTAGGTGGAACAAGTCTAGAAAAATTTGGCCTATTCAAAAAACCCTTAGCTTTATCTGGTTCTTCCTGCATTAGTGCATCCTTCTTCTAATTCAAGGTCTATATAATGTCTTTAAACATTTTCATCAAAGAATCTATCTTTTTCTCCATAGGCTCACAAAATTTCAATGGATCATAATCCTTGTCAAAACATTGCACAAACTCAAGGGTTTTCTTGTAAACTAGCCATTTTTCCTTTTTTATTTCCTACTCTTTTAGTTTGAACTCATTTCTAATAACATCCTCAAGAAAATGGAATTGGTGGTCCATCACTAGACACCTTGTTTTCTTTCTGGACATATTACATAAGAAGCCCTCAGTGTCAGCACATCTGGCCACTGATGTTGCCATTCTATAAGGCTCCAAAAGCTTATTCATGTTTACACATTTACCTTTAGTGATAAAAAATTGATGGGAAATAGTGATGGTAGGAAAAATGGAACCCCTTCTCTTACCTGTCAAGGCCATCTCTTTCAGACCTCTGATTTGTCTAATTATTTCAACAATGCCAACCTTTAAAGGGACTTGGTAAGGGAGTATATATAGGGTACCTTTGTAACCATATACTCTAAATACAATTGATATATGATATAAAATGATATCCCCCCGATTGTGCACTATCCTAATGTCTTTGGCATACTACTTAGGTCTTAAGAAAGACAACAAAACTTTTGGAATCCTGGGGGTTTCTAGGAACAACAAGGCTCTAAGCCTAGAAGAAAATCATCTATCAAAGATCAAAAAGTTGGCATCCTCTCTATCCCAAGTCATAATTGGGCTCCACAACTATACTGGCATTTCTTCTTCATCCTTAACCGTGATCAGATCTATCTCCTTCTCAAAATAACTTTCACCCTTGTATAAAAACATGTGCATCAAAAGAGAATACCATCCAAATGGCCTATCAACCTTTGCTTTCTGAATAACTATTAAACCATTATGGATCAACTCAGCCAAATAAGGTGCAAAGTCAAAGATCACATCCATATGGGGATGGAGAATCTGAACCATCATGAACATGTAAAGTATAGGCATCTCTGATTTCACGTCATCCTCAAAGATTTGACTAAAGATATAATATATTCCCTATGCTCTCATGTTGAAATAATCCAGCTTAAATAGTTCAAGGGTATCTAGACCTACCATAGTCAATCCTCCAACCTTTTCAAATAATTATTTTAGAGGTCCACTCCTGAGATAATTCTTGTGGCCCTTATATATCTCATTGAAAGTGTCGAAATAGATCTCATCAAGCTGCAAAGAAGGGTCACTTATTGGAATACTTGTCGGATCTCATCACCTGTGATGCTTATCAAGGTATTAGAATCCACACCTCTTACAAGTCTAGCCACATGACCATAGTGATATGGTATCTAGAATAAGATATCAGCATCCATGAAGACACTTGTGACCACCAGCTTCCCTACATCAAAAAAACATATATTGTTGCTAAAAGCAAAAGCATTTCTTTGACTAAACCCTACTTTGAACAAAGATAGACCAGTCATGCTAACATCTAGATCATCTAGTTACCCCTATCATTTAGGCCTTCACCTATCTTCAACCTAGGGTTTATTGGCACCAATTACTTTAGCTTGGAGAAATCATTAGTAGACTTGTTTAACTGTTCCATAAAATCATCACAAACGACTCTCTCTTAATAATCTACCTTCCCTTTGAATTAT
Organism: Thuja plicata; assembly: GCA_018584345.1. Taxonomy (NCBI): domain Eukaryota; kingdom Viridiplantae; phylum Streptophyta; class Pinopsida; order Cupressales; family Cupressaceae; genus Thuja; species Thuja plicata. The sequence continues at coordinate 1,369,464 of MU224820.1, forward strand.
CAATGTGGTTCCATTTTACAAAACTAGGGTATCATAATAGGAAGAAAAAAATTGAAACAAAGTCCCTAAAATCTTGAATCTCCTACCAAACCAACACTCAAGATCACAAAGTATATAAAAAAACCAAATAAGATGACTTACTTGTTTTTTAGAAAACACCAAAAATTTGCTGCAATTAAAAATCCACCCAGTCACTTGGCAAATTTGTAACATCTAAAAACAAGAATGATGCACTTATGGTAAGAATTCCCAAAAAAATAGCATTAACTCTTGACAAGAAGGCTACACACTCTGCAATTACTTGTTCATGTTTGAAAAACCCATGACCTCAATGACTTGATCTAAAACCCTTTTTTAACATAGAAGATGAACTTCAAAACACAGTCGTTGATTTCATCATATCGTGTGGCTCATAGAAGGAAATGGAAGTGAACAATCATCAAGATAAGTGCCACTTAGTTATGAAACCTTAATAAGTAAAAAAAATGCATCTTGTGTATTTAGGGATCACGCTGGCCGTTAGATCAAAACCTATCTAGGCCGCGTTTAACACTTTTAGAAGTTTGGACCCACGATCATAGAAAGGGCACATGGCGCTCAGGCACTAAGTTGTAATGAAATAAAGTTCTTGCAACTTCCTTTGGTGACATCTTGCTAGCTGTTAGATCTTCTATGATCTATTCTACCTTTAATTCCTCTAACCCTACCTTTAGTGGATCTTAGATGGATAGTTGTTAGATAATTTTGATCCCTTATTGAAATAAAGTTAGCTCATCTCTTCTTCACAAAAGAACACATGCCATTGGATCACAACAAATCTACAAGATCCTTAACAAGCTTATAACCTAGTCTAGCCTTGTTATTTTCCACATGTCATGATGTTGCAAAGCCTTGATGAATAAGTTCATCACATCTCAATCTTTTAGGAAATGCGCCCACCATTGGATTTGTTTAGATCTAACCATGGTTTATCTCTGCTTTGAACACAGAAGCCTTTCATCCCACCATCTAAAAAAGGAACTTGTCACTCTGTCGCAATGCCTCAAAGGGTAAGCTTCATACATCTTTCATATCATAGAAAAATGTGAACCATCAGATCTTCTAGAAACCACTCGATGATATATCTCAACTCGCCTGACCAATTTCCTTGTGTCGACCAGGCGTGTTTCTGCAAATGATATGTCCCCTGCAACTTTTTGATCCCAACATGATGCACACCATCCGATCATAATAGATTTATTCTAAATTTATCCTATCGCTTAGTTAAGAATAAGTGGTCCCCATGAACTCCAATTGATAGGTGTTATATATGCACAATACCTTGATAAATAAACATGTTACATCTTTGGGATTAAGGTATTACGACCATTGTTAGATTCAAACAGACTTGTCTGTCAGATGTAAACAATAAAGTATTTCTAGGACATTAGACTTAGGGAAAATTCAAATTCCCATCCCACTAGGAAAATAACTTTAAAGGATAAAAAGACCCCGCTCATGAAGACTTTAAGACATTAAGGTTAAAGACTTAATTTTTTCAAAAAGTAACGCATGAACATAACCAGACAAGGTATTTAGGGTTTTTTTTCCAAAAAGTAACCATTAGCAAGGGTTTTTTAAACAAAGGGAAACCAAAACCAATTAATAGGACCTCAAGGAAAACTAAGAATAGAGCAAGACTAAGACTTAGCATCATGAAAATTACAAACCCAATATTGACTCTTACTGAGGATTCTTGATTGTAAGATCAAAGCAAGAATCTAGACTTCTAGGACATAGACCAAACACACCTACTATATATTTTTAAACACACATCAGGAAACAAACCTACATGTACATATATACAAAACTATTATGCATGGAATGAAATATCAATTAAAGAAAGACTTCATGAATTGTCCATGCACTGGAAAATCCAATACCTCATCATCCAGATTTTGTAGAAAATATGAATCCTTTCCATGTAGTTGATGAACAATGTAGGGTCCTAACCATAAGGATTAATGAAAGACTAAGACTTAGCATCATGAAAATTACAAACCCAATAGTGACTCTTACTGAGGATTCTTGATTGTAAGATCAAAGAAAGAATCTAGACTTCTGGGACGCAGACCCAATACACCTACTATAATGTTTGGTCAGCAGCCATATGCCCCAATATTTTTTAATATTTAAAAAAA
>MU224820.1:1371729-1390441 GCA_018584345.1 Thuja plicata
TGTTTTTTTTTTCTTAAAAAAAGCATAATGTTTTTTTATTATTTTTTTCATTAAAAAAAGAATATTTTCTCTCTGCCATTTTGGTGGGAAATCTGGAGGTAGTCTTTTTTTTGGAGGAATCGCTAGTTTAGCAAGGCTCCACCATTTTTGGCTGAGGTTTCATGAGGTTCACTTCTGTTTTGACCTCCCGGTGGTTTTTTTCTCATATCTGGAGCAAACGGAGGCCAATTTTTGACTTCCTTATATCGTTGGAAAGATCTTTCCGAGATGAACATCTTTCTAGAGGATAGATTTTCTGATTTTTCCATCTTGAAAGTTTTTTCACCTGTCAAAGTTAGGGTTATATTTGGCACTTTGGGAGCCATATCTTGTTCATCTGGACTCCTTTTTTCGACTTCCACATGGGGTTGGGAAGCTGCTTCTATTCTCTTTATTATTCTATGGGTCTCATACCCAGATTTTGATCCATGTATCTATGTATTCAGTTTTTTTCTTTATCGCATTCTGGTAGATATCTTGGATGTTTCAGGTCTTGGGATCATTTCCTTCTCTGAACATTGTATACACCTTTTTCTATAGCTTTCTTTTGTAAATGAATTGAAATAAAGTACCTGCAGTTGCATATCTGGGATCTTGTACACCTTGTGATTTTTTGTACTCGCACCCAGTTATAAAGTGCCATGGGGGGTTATGATGTTTTGCCTTTTGTTCTCATCCACCTTTGTCAAGTGAGTGTCCCTTCCATGACATTAGCCTCATGATGTATGTATAGAAGATCATTTCTTCTACTTTGACACTGCCCTTTATCCTATGCTTGTACCTTCTTCTACACTATTGGTGTTCCTAATTCTTCTTCATGCAATTATTTTTTGGCATTGCATTTCAGTGTTCCTGTCAGACCTCTCCATGCTCAACATAATGGGGGGGTATCTCTTGTTGGTTATAATGCTTCCTTGATTCAATGGAGTGATCTATCTATTCAGTATTTTTCCTATGTACTAGGTGGATGCAGTGGTTGGTACCTATGCATTTCATTGAGATGGATCATTTACCATATGGACACTCTTATTTCATTCATGTTTTGGAGGTATTCTTCCATCTTTGATTGACTAGCTCTTTAGGCTTTGTTTAAAGTCTTCTCTACCTAATCATGTTCTATTACAGTGGAGGTTCAAATAGTTACTTTTCGACAGTGTTTGCAGCTTCTTGCTTCAGAGGTGTTCTACATGTTCCTTCTTTGTTCCTATTTTCTGGGACATTCTCTAGTTTGAAGGCTTCTTCAGTCCTTCTCTAGGCTTCATGTCTTTTTGGAGTAGGGTTTTTCCCTTGTGTTTTTCTCTATTTCTCTTCTTTACAAAGATTTTTGTACTTGGGTACCTCATCAGGGCTTGTTGCCAGGACCCATTTTCCTACTTTTAGTAGCTGTTTCTAGGTTTTAGCTTCTCCCAAGTTTATCTTAAGGGGTATGTTAGAGTAATAAAGTGATTCCACTTATTAATTAAATCATATTGATTTAATTATTAAGTCACTTATTATCTCTCTTTTACTTAAGCTAAACTTTAGGTAGATAATAATTAATATTAATTATTATTATGCAACCTAGCTTTTCCCTTTAGTGTTTCCCATTTAGGGTTTTGGTATCCTTTTATAAGGATCCCCTCTTTGTAAATTATTCAATTCGATGGTTATTAATTAATTGAGGATGTTATTTCATTAAGAGTTTTTCTCCATTATTTTACACAATATGTTTCCTCTTCCATCAATCTGTGATTTTTGGCCTCCATAGCTTTTTTGCTTCTCTCTTTCTATGATAGGTTTGCATGCAGGTGATTCTTGAGATTTTTGGGTTGATAGTTTTCATCAACTCCAATAGTAAATTATTCAATGGTAATATTGCCTACATTCTATATACTAACTCAAAAGGAGACTTCCCACTAGCTCCTTTTATAGTTACCCTATCAGCCCACAAGGCTAATCTCAGCTTTGAACGTTGGGCCCTCTTTTTTTTTTTTCTCTAGAGTTTTCTTTAGAATCTGTAGAATGCTTTTGTTACTTGATTCTACTTTTCCATTTTCTTGTGGATGGTATGGAGAAGAGTATGATACCACAATTCCATTCTCTTCACAAAAATATTGAAATTCTCCAAACCTAAAACACATGGCATTATCCATTACCAATTTTAAAGGAACACCAAATCTGGTCAAGATATTTTCAATAAAAAATTCAATAACAATCTTACTGGTTGCTCCCTTGGTAGGAATTTACTCAATCCCTTTTTTAAAATAGTTTATAGCAACCAAGATCTAGCTATGTCCACCACTGGACTTCTCTGCAAATTCTCTAATGAAATCAATTCCCTACATAGAAAAAGGGGCTTGAGCCTATACTAGATTTAACAATAAAGCACCTGAATACTTCAACTTGGAAGAAAACCACTGGCAAGGTTCACATTTCTACAAAAATTTGAAATAGTCTTTAAATAAGAAAGGGAAAAAATATTCATCCCTTAAAATCTTGTGGGCAGCAGTCCTGGTAGAATAGTGCGCACCACACATGCCAGCATGCATTTCACTTAACACTTTATCAGACTGCCATTTATCCAAGCACAACAAAAGAAAACCATCCCTATCTTTCCAATACAATTCTCCTTGTATTAATGTGTACTTTTGTGCTTGCATTCTGAGAGTTCTTTTCTGATTGTCAGCCATGGTATCAGGGTATTTGGCATTCTTAATAAAATATATAATATTAGCATACCAAGGGTGTTTTTCAATGATAGTTAGTGTCATTTCTTGTACTTCCACATTGTTTATTTGCACCAAACCCATATTATCTTCATTCATAAGCTTTTCCAAGTCTAATCCTCTTACCAGTTTTGTAATATGGATTTCCAATTTAAATTCTTGAACCCTATTGATCTATTTGCATCTTTTTCCAGTAAATTTTGACTGGGTGAGAATGTCTTTAATTTCTGCATGAGGCACTTATGAGATTAATTTTTCACATACCAGATAAGGCCTGAATGACTTGAAAACTTTAACTAACACATATATCTACTTTTCCATTACCACATAATTCAACTCCGTAGATTTGAGAGATTTACTGAAGAAGGAAATAGGATTTTCATACCTATCCTCATCCTTCTGCAATAACACAACAACAATTGTATGAAAATATGCAAAAGAAAAAAGTGAGAATGGTTTACTGTAATCAAGAGACCTTAAAATAGGGGCTTCCTTAATTGCTTTCTTGGTTTTATCAAAGGCACACTGTGCCTCTTCAACCCACTTAAATTTTGCATCCTTCTTTAAAAAAATTATTATAGGTTTGACAATCTCTGCGAAATTAGAAATGAACCTTCTAACAAAATTAATCTTTCCTAAGAAATACTATACTCCCTTGACATTATTTGGAGCAGTGACCTTCTGGATTTCTTCTATCCTCTCTGGGTCAATCCTCACTCCTTCTTTTGACACAATATGCCCTAGTAGTTTCCCCTCTGTGACTGCAAATTGACACTTTTGGGGATTCAATGACACACCATATTCAAAGGCTTTAATGAACACCTTCTAAAGATGGCCACAATGATCTTCTACCTCCTTGGAATATGTTGTTATATTGTCCTAATAAATTACCATAAATAAGTCAACAAATTATTTGAATGAAACATCCATAGCTCTCTAGAATTTTTCTCCTCCATTCATTGGAACAAAAGGCATCCTGATATATACATACGTCCCCCGAAGAGTAGTAAATGCAGTCTTAAACTTCTTTGAATCTTTCACTAATACCTAGTTGTAACCTAAAAAAACCATTCATCATTGACAATAGATCACAACCAGTAACTCTATGAAACATTTCATTCATGTTAGGCAGAGAATAGTTGTCTTTCAGAGATGCAAGGTTTAAATATCTAAAATCAACACATAGCCTTATGTCACCATTCTACTTCCTTACTGGGACCGAATTGGAAACCCAGGTTGAATGTCTTATAGTCTGAATAATTCCTGCATCTCTCAACCTCATTATTTCTTTCTGCATCTAACTATACATGACCTCCTACTTCTGCAACCCACTGTCTTGACAATAGCATACCATAATGTTGTTGGGATCCACAAAAACCATGTCCATTTTGTAGGTTTCCTCAGGGAAAACAACAATATTAACCTCAAATCTCTTCACAGTTCCTACTACAGGGACCTCTATGTTTTCCATGACATAAAATTTCCCATAACAAGTATCTACATCCATCCCCAATTCTTTAATCACTCCATATGGCATGACATTTTTAGCTTCACCAAAATCAATCCTACAATTTTTTACAAGTTTATTTTTTATTAGCAAGGTGACATATAAAGGATCTACCTGAGATGGTTCTTGGGTAATCATATTACCAACATACAAAATAGGAGTCTCTCACTCAAATAAAATATCATTCCTCTTACTCTCCTTATTTTGAATAGGGACATCATCTATCCCTTTAAATAATGACATCACAACCTCTCTATGTTCCTTTATTTTTAACATTTCCATCAGGGGAACTGAAACCTTCATCTACACAAGAGCATGCCTCATATCAAATGTAGGAAGTTCACACAATGTGTCATTTGTTCCCTTTCCCTTTTTTCCCTTGTCATTCACCAAAACTTGCTTGTCTAATTTCACTTCCTATTTCTCTATTTTAGCAGAAGAAGATTCTCCTTGTTTGGTAGCTTCTTTCTCCTTTTTATCCTTGGCTAAACATTTAGTAGCAACCTATGGGGCACCTTCCTTAATAAATAAAGAAGTGGGCTTTCCTTGAACAACCTCCACCTTCCTATTTCTCAATTTGTAAGTACTTCTAGCTTGATTAATTGCTGCTATAGTCACAGATCTTTTTACTTCATCACTAGGAAATCTAAAATGAGGATCTTCTTTATCACCATTCATAGTATTGATAGTATTTTGTAACATAGTATCAACTTCATCATCTGAGTTAGAAAAAACTTGTTGTTGGTACTCTTTGCATTATCCTCTCCTACTATTCACATCCTCAATAGGTTCATCATCTCTAGAAGACCATGCATTAGGTCTTCTCATAGTGAACATATTCACAGTAGGATCTTCTTGTTCTGAACTCATTTGTTCATTTCTATCCTCCATTTTCTTAGCTAGAGATTGTGCCACAACACATTGAAAAGAAGAGTGAGGCATATTGCAAGAAGCACACCAAGGGTTATTTTCTACATTATTTGTAGCATTCCTCTTTAGGGGATCATGGGTTTCTTTGGTCTTCTAGTTCTCTTGATTATCTGGGACCGGTTTTCCTTCTTTCCAAAGTGTCTTGTATGGCATGTCCCTCAAAATTGGATATCTATCATATCTCTGATATTGGTGTTTGTTATAATGAGAACCTTTATCATTTCTATCCATTTTTTTAGTAAGGTATTTTACTTCACTCATCAATTTATCCACCTTATCCTCCTCCTTGGCAGGTTCACTTGTCTGTTCGGTGGTATCTTTCCACAACTTTCCATCCTCTATCTTTCATATTTTCCTTGAGGCTTGTCTATTTATTTCAATGTCTATAGTTGTTTTATAAGCATCCATTAGAGTAATTGGATTCTTATCCCTTAGAAGGCAAGACATCTTTCCATTTGTAGCATTGAAGTATGTAGTTAAACACACTTCTTCATCCAGCCTCAACACTTAAAATAAATTGTTCATGGCCTTTTGAAATCTACTATTGAAATCTACCATACTTTCATTTGGGAACTTCTTAATATTATTGAAATCATTCAACATGTAACCTGAATTAACATGTTCACTAATATTTCTCCCTAAAACATATGAAAAACTCTTCCCAAGATGCTACACTATCTTCAAGAAAATTTCTATACCAATCCCTAGCATCTTCAGTCATAGATTGAACAAAAAGTTTCATAATAAAATCTTCAAGTTCAATCTCAAAAATCATTCATCTTGTCAACAAAAGATTTAAGGTGTTCTTTACAAGCTATAACATTATTACCACTAAACTTGGGGATTTTTTCTCTTGCCTCATTTGGAATAACATTTGGATGACCAGGGATGCCATTAAAAAAAGGACAATATCTATCCAGATAGACAGGTATTCTCTAAAAGTTTCCAAGAACATTGGTCCCACTTTTTCCCATGGCTTGTCCTTGGTTTGTTGCATTTCTTGATATACCAGCAACAGATTGACCTCCAGTAGCTAGAACTAGACCAAAAATTTGTACATTTTGTACTAGAACTGTAGTTTGTACATTTTTTACTGGACCAACAGCTTGGTTGTTTTGACCAGAGCTAATTTCTTGGGCCTTTGATGTTGGTCCAGCTGCTACCTGAGTGGCCCTTGTTGTTGTAGTATTATTTACAAATACATTTAAGAAGGCTATCTTTCTCTTTATTTTAGTAGCTTTAGCTTCCAACTAAGCCTTCTCCAACTACTTAGCCATCTTTTCTTTTACCCTCCTAGCCTCCTCTAACTCTAGATCCAGTTTTGACATCCCACTAGGAGGAGCTTCCTTTTTCTTTGGTTCTTCTATGTGAATACTAGATGCCTTATGCTTTCCATTTTCTTGAATAACTTTATTATACTTATTGGGCATATCATAAGTATGTTGTTGTACTCTGGTGTTCTCTTCTATTTCCCAATCATGTAGTTTCCTTATGACAGGGCCTTCTCTATCAAATTCATCCTTCTTATGGGATTCACCTTGTGTTACATTCTCTCTCAAGGTGTTCATATCCACAAATATTTCTCTATTTATACCTTTGTACTCCTCATTCAAGGACTTTTTATCTGCCTCATGTTGTGCATGACTCTCAATATTATTTATCTTTCAAACAACATCTCATGAACTTCTAGTGCTCTTTCTTCATGCATTTTCTACACATCTAACCTTCTTTCCCTATCTTGTCTTGTTAGGACCAACAATACTTCTCTAAGCACTTCAAGATCATATTGTGTTGAGTCAGAGCTTTATGGATCATCCAAGTTGATCAAATTAGGATCTTCTTGGTTTCCTACTGGAAAGATGGGCTGATCCATCAAATTGGGAGATCCTTCATTTGGTATAGTATAACATGCATAATCTTGATTCCTTACTCTATTTGCAATAGGCTCACTATATTTGTTTTGGTCAATACCTTTATCCTGATACATATCTCTAGGAGTACCAAACCTATGGTTTGACTAGGGTTGGATTCCTAATTTAGAACTTTTAGAAGATGAAGAAGACCTTTAAGGAACTGGGGTAGGATAACCCTTTCTAGGAACCCATGAATGATTAAAACTTGACTTAGCTTTATCGGACCCTTCTCTCCTGAGTTTTCTAGGAAGCTCACCTTCTATGGAAATCTCAGGATGTTTCTTTACATAATATCTGGTGTTCTTGTGTGGGTTCATCTTCAAAAATAAATAAAAACTTCTTGGTCAAAAATGAAAATGGTAGAACAAACACAGACTTAACAGATTCGCCACGCAAACAAGTTTGGGAAAAAATATTATGATTAATCTGGGATCCTGTGCAACAATATCCTTTGCATTTAGACTCCCCAGTAGAGTCACCATTTTTTTGGTACTTTTTCCTGCAGAATCAACTATGATACTAATTCTTAACTCTATGCAACCCAATTCATGATTCTATCAAGTAAAAGACTAATTAACGAGGATCAAATCCTCCTTCACTTTGAGCTCCATGAAATTAGGCATGTGTACCTCAATTGATTTACTATTTCTCAACAAATATTGCAATGGATAGGTGTCTTAAACACATATATTCAATATTCATGCATGAAAATTGTAAAGTTAAGATTTATGATTTTAAAAGGTTGATAGGCAACCCTAACCGTGACCAGTACTGAATCGTAGGGTACAAAGACAATATGAATTAATTTCAACAGTATTAGACTAATAAATTGATTGAAATCCAAGAAAGAACAAGATTCCTTACAACTTTCTTTCTATAGCTTAATCCTCAACTCATCAAATACTCATACAATCATTAAAATTCCTAAAACTTGCCATTATGAGTTATATTCCCCTTAGAAATAACCTAAAAACATATTCCAAAGTTTGCCTTACAAATTTATGAATTTGAAATGCCTTGCAAACCAAACTCATAAGAATTCAAACATTCACACGAAGACAATTATAGATCAAGAAGGGATTCAAAATAAAATTTCATTTATTAAGATATATTCAATACCTTCTCAAAATACCCTAAATCAAAAAAAAAGGTCCAAACTAGAACTTGCAATTCTATCTTGATTGATCAAAGAATGACTAATGCTCTTACTATTTATACCTCTAACAATCTTGGAATTATTTTATGAATCAGGATGCAACAAGCTTCAGACTGCTAGGCAAAGACAAAAGGTGACACATAACAAAAGACAAAATAAAATCAAACCAAGAGTCAATATGGTACAAGATTTTTATGAACAAACTCATTGGTCCGTAAGGTCCTTTGCAATAACTTTGAAATTTCTCTGCCTTTACCACGGGAATATTTATCTTCATCATTTGGCGCACAAAATTTTTAGTAACCGTTTCTCATTTCCAATTGTTGGAGAACTACCCATTGTTGTATAAATGTTGAGGTATTCCTTTGTCTTTACTTATCTGTAGGATATTTTTCCTTCCATGTGGCAAAAAATATCATTGGGCCAAGGGAAGTTAGCGATTTCATTTTTCTTGTTATTTAATTGATCAAACTCTGATTTGATTTTCTCAACTTCCTTTCTCCAAAAACCAAAATATGATTAGGAATTTTATATTGTTTCCATGGTTTGGAAAAATAATATGGTACTTTCCAGATTGATGATGCTATTCACTCTTCTTGAGAACTCATCACCCATTTTTCTCATCCATCTGGCTTCACTCTTCAACTTACCTCCTTTTTTGAAGTTGCTAGGGAACATATCAAATAGACTGCAAAATATTCCCTTTTTAATACCTTTTCTTTCGTTTAGATGATATTTCTCCTTATTTAAAAATCCATCAAGTCATTGACAAAATTGTAAGTGGCCTTTACTTCAACATCAACATTTTCTTCCTTTTTGGATAAAGAATAAAATAATTTTAAAACAATCTTTCTTCCTATCCACTTTTGAAAAATTTGCGCCAATGTACCCTTGTCCTCTTCAAAAAAATGTAGAATGATCTTAATCTTTTTCCCATCTAAATAGATATAAGAAGGCTCTATACTATCAGAAAATTGCATGATTGTACCTCTCACCTTTTCTTCAAACCTTTCTTGCACCAATTATTGTGCACTATGAAAATTTTAACTTTCTTCTTCCCAACTTTATTTTACCTCTTTTAATCTCTTTCTCTCTACTAGCAACTTTTCCTTTTCATAATTGAGCACTTCTTCTAGAATGGAGCTAGATGGGATAGGGGAAGGAGGAAATTCAATGATGGGACTAGAAGATAATGGATGGGCGGGATCAAGTGAAATTACCCCTTGAGGATTTTCTTAAACTTCTTTCTGGCCATTTAACTGTGCAATAATTTTATCCTTTTCAAAGACCACCTTCTTTTGTTCATTGTAATCCTGAAGGACTATTTCTAATTTTATCCTGAGAGCATCCCTTTCCTTGCCCTCTTTTTTGGCCACTTGTAAACTTAACTTGGTAATCTCTAAGGCCATACTAGATGCTTTGACCCCTGAAGTCTCTTCAACTCTCTTTACTACCAGACTACCTGAATAATCAGTTGTCACAACCTCATTTATTCGCCTATTTTCTTGTCTTTCCAAAGACCACATGACCAATGCAACATGATCATCACTAAACACAACTCCTTTGATAGCTTTCTCAGCTACCTCTTGGGTCTCAGGTATAGTCTTTTTTTTGTTTTCTGACCACCTCAAAAACAATGGCATTAGTTGTGTCCCACTCTGGTAGAATAAGAACACCTGCTTTTCTATCCAATTCTCTTCCCTCCTCAAGGGTGATCTTTTCAAATTATTATAGCATGTTATGCTTTACCTCAACTTAAATATAATTTACATCCCTATTAGGTTTTTCTTCTTGTTTCTTCTGGCATGCTTCCTTGAATTTGTCAATGTGGCTCCTCCATAGGAATTGTATGAATTCTCTAGGATTTACAAAACTTTCATCATCCATGAACTCATCACTTTCTTTCTTGGTTAATGGATCCAACTCCTTACCAGAAAACTCTGCAATATTCAAGTCGATCTCAACCTACTTAGGTGCGTCTGGCATTCCATCTTCTATTTCCTGATGACTGACATAAATTTTCCCTACACTTCTCATTTGTAGAAATTTCTCTGCTACTATTTTCTCATCAATGTGCAAGGGTGATTGGGAAGGTGAATACACATTCTCAACTTGTGGTGTATTTTCATTTGTCCTTTGACTCTTTGTAGAAGGGTGAATATTAGAACCAATATCAATGGGCCTTTTCCCTTTTTCAATAGAAAGACTCTCCATTTTTTGGAGGAAGAAGGTGCATCTTGCGATTGATGGACCTTCTGGGATGCATCTACTATGGTAATCACCACATTGTAACCTGATCTTTGGTGAAAAAGATATTCACCAGGTGGAACAAGTTTGGAAAAATTTGTTCTACTGAAATAGCCTTGGCTTTATCTGGTTCTTCCTGCATTACTACATCCTTCTTCTGATTCAAGGACTATATAATGTCTTCAAACATTGTCATCAAAGAATTCATATTTTTCTCCATGGCCTCCAAAACTTTCAATTCATCACAAGCCTTGTCAAAACATTGCACAACCTCAAGGTTTTTCTTGTAAACTAGCCATTTTCCCTTTTTGATTTTGTGCTCTTGTAGTTTGAACTCATTTCTAATAATATCCTTAGGAAAATGGAATTGGGGGTCCATCAATAGACACCTTGTTTTCTTTATGAACATATCACTTAAGAACCCTTCAGGGTCAGCACATCTAGCCACTAATGTTGCCAATTTGTAAGGCTTCAAAAAACTATTCATGTGCACCCATCCACCTTTAGTGATAAAAAATTGATGGGAAATCATGATGGTAGGAAAAATGGAACCCCTGACCTTACCTATCAAGGTCATCTCTTGCAAACCTCTAATCTATCTAATTACTTCATAAATGCTAACCTTTAAAGGGACCTAGTAAGGGAGTATATATGGGGTACCTTTGTAACCATATACTTTGAATACATTTGATACATGATATAAAATGATATCCCCCAAAATTGTGCACTATCTTGAGGTCTTTGGCATACTTCTTAGGTCTTAAGAAAGACAACAAAACTTTTGGAATCCTGAGGTTTTCTAGGAACAAGGCTCTAAGCCTTGAAGCAAAACATCTATCAAAGATCAAAAAGTTGTCATCCTCTCTATCCCAAGTCATAATTGGGCTCCACAACTATACTGGCATTTCTTTTCCATCCTTAACCCTATGAGATCCATCTCCTTCTCAAAATATCTTGCACCCTTGTATAAAAAAATGTGCATCAAAAGAGAATACCATCTAAATGGATTATCAACCTTTGCTTTCTGAATACCTATTAAACCATTATAGATCAACTCAGACAAATAAGGTGAAAATTCAAAGATCACATCCAAATGGGGATGGTGTTGGAAACACTAAGAGGGGGGGTGTGAATCAGTGTTTAGATAATTATTCAAATTCAGAAACTTAAACATAAATCAAATATACATCTAATGAAGATTAACACAAGAACACATAACACTTGATATGATTATGGGGAAACCTTTATTAGAGGAAAACCCCAATGGGAATTAGTACTCACAAATATTGTACTAGTATAATGAACCTATTAAAGTTTCTTTCCCCTGTTAGAAGTAGTATTTACAATGCGAGTACAATGACCTAGTTAAGGGTTTGACCCTGTTAGGAGTCTTTTACAAACAACCCTGTTAGGGGTGAGGACTCACTATCTAAGAGCTCACTGCTCAAAGAGAAAGAAGGCTACAACCTCTTGAGAATAGATATACACTATATCCAAAGATGAACTATTGTATATGACACAGATGTCTGATCAGTTCTAGTTATGCGCTTATGATCTTAACTTCTTTAAGGGCTCTATCTCATACTGATATATTCATACTACTCTATTATACATCTTCTTTGACTAATTCGATGACACTTCAAATAAATCTTTGCATTACATATATATCTTTATGCATGAATAGACACGACTACAAACAAGACCTTAGTCGGCCCAAAAACATAATACACAATGCTTCCAAACAAATTGTCTTAAGCGTGTTTACAAAAATGTTTAATACATGCTTACAAAATTATTACAATAGGCGCTTAACCTTTACATAAGAAAATATTACACGCTAATCAAAATAATTAAGTCGGCTTCATAATCTATATTCTGGACTGCTGGTGAACTTGTTCTTTTTGTAACTTGTCCATACTGCTATTCCATACCATGCATGTATAGGGTAAGCATAATAACATATTATAAATCTTAATTCTGAATGCGCATATCCATAGGTGGTCGTATGCACATGCGCTAATGCCCTGATCGATTGTAAGTCACCCCTAATCGACTGCAAGTCACTGTTCTATTTTGTCTTCTACACTTAGTCAATTTTCACTTCATAGTTAACTATCAAAAAATTCATATGAATTTGTTTCTATAATGAAAACACAAAATAAGCCATATACTCCCTGGGAGTCAACTTTCCAACAATATCCCCCTTTGTCATCAATGGCAACTAAGGAATGTGGCCAAGTTACTCAAAATTGACTAACACCCAAAAACTATATATCATTATACTTTATAATATATACTACACATATTCCTTGTATATTACTCCCCCTTTGACATTAATAACAAAGGTGTCAAAATTGTAAGTCTCTAGATACTTACTCCATATATACATCTGGACATACAACCTGAAGACTCTTTATAATCTCTTGCTGCCAGAATGCCTTCATTGCATCAATTGTCTGGAGATGGGCACATAGACCATAAGTGAGCTTCTCCATTTTCATCAGTTCCATGTAGGTACCTTGATCATATGTGATAGTAGTGGCATCAATCTGTTTGATGTTTTCATCTAGAACTACTAAGGAGGGTGCAAGTGCATTTCTCAACTGAGTTTGTCAGGTCCTTATCTTATTGATCTCCATTTTGGATTTCTTTATCTTATCAAGTTGACCTTGATAGATACTGTTGTAGATGTTCATGTCTTGCATGGATGTCTTGAATGATTTCCTAATACTTTCAACCAAGATATCTTCCTCCTCAGTCTTCTTGATATGTTTAGAGGTCGATTTCACCCTATCCATGCAGTTGGCTATTACTTTTCTGCCTTTAGCTGCCAACTCTTTCAACATAGACTGACCAATCTTCAATGATTTTAAATCTAAGGAAAAATTCTTTTCCAGTTCATTCAACCTTTCCTTTTTGTACTCATCTTCTGCAATTCTAGTAGTTGAGTCTACTAAGCTTGTAAAATGTGCTTTGAAGCTCATTAGTATACTGTCTACATCATCAAATGACTGAATTTTTTGCTACTTTCTTGTCCGCAGGTACTAGGTCATTCAGAATGTTTACTGATTCCAAGAAAAGAGGATTCCTCATAACCTATTTCTCTTTGGCCTTTTCCATGGCTAGGACACTGATCTTGATCAGGTCTTCTTCTCACCAATCATCTAGACTTGCTGAGTCAGGAGTTAAACTTGACAACAATGAGGTGGATGGTTGAATGGATGGTGTGAATATGGTATTCTGACTAGTATCCATGCATTCACTTTTAACTAGGATCTCCATGACTGGTATCTCATTGTTTTGATTATCTTCCTCTTTGTTAAAATTATTGAATCTAAAGAGGGAACTTTATCTTGTTGCAAAGATGTATCATCTGTGCATGCCTTCTCTATCTCTTCCGAGTTTACAAATGTTTTTTCAACTTTATCCATATAATTATCAAAAGCGGTCATAGATATCTTCATATCATCAACCACTATAGTATCCCCTAAATATTTTAATGTATCAGAGGCTATTGAGACTGAGGGCACTGAAACCTGTGGACCTGTCTTAGGTGCATTCTGAATTACTAGTTTTGCAACCTGTTTAGGAGGAACTAGAGTTGCCTTAGCTGTAGGCACCGTTGATGGATACATATGTCTATCTAGAAATACCCGCTCAAATACCTTGAGTTTCTTCACTGACTAGATCATACTCCTTGTTCATGATATGAATAATTCTTATTTTGGTTCTTAGGTGTGGCTTTACTAAATCCAACAAAATGAATTTCTCATCATGCAAGCACACTGGGAGAAGACTATCCAATGTTTCTTCTCTTATCCTCATACCCTCTTCAATTGCTTGCCTATGAGAGATGATCATAGAATGAATCTCTAATTTGTCTATCTCTTGATATTTGTCATATATATTCTTGAGAGACTCTAGTCTTCCTTCATTGACAATTCCGTTCCTTAAGACATTAAGACTAGGTCTGAAACCTACCTCAGGAGGAGCTTGTCTATTCTTTACCTTTCTCCTTGTAGTTCTTGAGGATGGATGACTAGTGGGTTCTTTCTTCCTTCCTCTAGACTTCTTGCTAGGTACTGATGGCGGAGATGCATCCAGATCAATGGTGGTTGATGGTGCGGATGTATCTTCATTTGATTTCTTTTGCTTCTTCTTGGGCATATCATCAGTCTTTTCTATTTTTACTTCTGTGGGAGTCTTCTCAAGTTCTTTGGCTATCTTAGCTTCTCTAGCTTTGTCAGGATCTTCTTGTGTAACACCATGAACTTTTAGGATATTTGAGGTAATCCTAGATTCCTTCCTTTTGTTCTCAGTGCTATATAAGATAGAATCAACTTGATTTGTCTTTTCTCTGTAAGTGCCCCATCTAGGTTCGTTGGGATCCTTGGGTGTAGATAAGAGGACTTGTGCATAACCTTCCAAAACATGTTCCTCAACTTCATAACCAAGAGGGTGAATCCATTTTGTCCTAGGCTCAAGTGCCTCCATGCAAGTACAGTCAGTCTCCACCATAAAGCATATGGTGTCTTTGTACTTCTTAGCTATTTTCTTAGGTATCCAGAATGTTTTCTGCATCTTGATCCTGAATGTCTTGATGTCTATGTCCATAGAATCCTTCACACTACTCTCTGATGTGGCTTTTAGTGAAATCTGTGATATAGTGGGTTTTCTTCTGTCTAGGTAGAGATTTGCAACCTTTCCTACTATGTGGAAGTAGAGATATATGATCAGTGAACCAAACCTGAATATCTTTCTCTTGTCATGCTTGATATCTTGGATGTTGTCAATCAATTGAGCACACAATATCTCACATAGGTTGTACTGAGTATTGTCTTTCACCATTTTTATTGCTGCTAAGACAGTGGTTGTAGATACACTAGTTAGTCTGCTTGTGTGCTGAAATTTATAACCTAGTATCATGGTAACTAGATTTATGTCATCTTCCTTGATGGGATCAACTATCATACCACATGTATCACTCCTAGATAAGCATGCTTTCTCAACTTGTTTCTTAACATATTTACCAGTTGGAAGGACTGGTCTAGTCTTGGGTAGTCCAGTCATCTCATGAATTAGATCAGCAGTGCTATGGATAGGAACCTCACCTATCTAGTATAGATCATGATGTATCCCGCTCAGTAATATCTTCACCCATTATAGCTCATATAAATTGTGCACATTGGAATACTCAAAGATAGGGTTATCAGTGAGATGTGCGTATTCATCCTTGAATGTATAATCTTGTTTCATCATAGAACCCATGAGAGATGTAATGTTGTTATCTCTAAATGTTTCCTTTTGGCATTAAACATATGCACGAATGTATTCTACATGTATGACTCCAAGCGGAGTCCTAGAGAATGCTCCTTCGACATCATCCAGTATGGACTTGAATGGATGCTTCTTAAAAACAAATCTCTTCCTCTTAGCAATGTCGAATATAATAGGGGTTGCCATACTTACTTGCAAGTAGGTTAAGTAGGATTTCACGATGATTCTTAAATGACGCGACTACTAGGGTTCTGTTCCAAATGTAATCCATTCATAAACCAACTAATCCTTCAAGTTGTAGTCCTTTGATGCTCGATGCTTATCTTCTTTCTAAATGCCTCAATCTCAAATGAAAACTGAAGCTATTTTAAGATCTTTTGCCAATTTATATAAAGATCAATTGCATTTAATGCGCGTTGCCGTAAAGCGGTTTACAGAGAGAATTTCAAACTTTGTTTTGAATGAATTAAAGGCTATGCATGAATGCTTACAACCTCAATTCTTGATTTCATGCATGAATCCATAGGCGCATACTCAGAGGTGAGTATACCATCCACACAGGGGTTTAGAGCTAGAATAGCTCCCCCTAAGACCATGAGGGTCAACTATTCAAAAGTAGAAGGTGCATCCATTGAGGATGCATCTGCTACCTTGTTCTCTTCAATGTCCTTTACTTCAACCCATATTTTATCTGAGTTAGCTTTGGCTTCCACAAACTTGACTTCTCCTGATTCTTACAACAAAGATTTCTTGGGATTCTCTTGTCCTTTTTTTCTTTATCTGCAAAACCTTGAGATATGTCCAGCTTTTCCACATGAGTGGCAGATGATAGGAGGTCTAGTGTTGTTATTCATCATGTTGCATTACTTAGTTGTGTGTCCATTGTGGTTACTTATCTGACATGTAATGTTTTGCAAGTTTCTTTGATTTCTATGATTGAATTGTGTTTGATTCCTTTGGTTCAGTTGTGGTTGATTCAAGATTTTTTTTAGATGTTTGACTTCTACTGAATCCATGATCTCCTCAAGTGGTTAAAATTTTCTCTCTAAGGAACAGTATTTGATACCAATTGTTGGAAACACTGAGAGGGGGGGGGGGGGGGAATCAGNAGAGGGGGGGGGGGGGTGAATCAGTGTTTAGCTAATTATTCAAATTCAGCAACTTAAACATAAATAAAATATACATCCAATTAAGCTTAACACAAGAACACATAACACTTGATATGATTATGGAGAAACTTTGATTAGAGGAAAACCCCAATGGGAATTAATACCCACAAATATTGTACTAGTATAATGAACCTGTTAAAGTTCCTTTGCCCTGATAGAAGCAGTCTTTACAATGTGAGTACAATGACCTGGTTAAAGGTCTGACCCTGTTAGGATTCTTTTACAAAAAACCCTGTTAGGGGTGAGGACTCATTGTCCAAGAGCTCACTAATCAAAGAGAAAGAAGGCTACAACCACCTGAGAATAGATATACACTATATCCAAAGATGAACTGTTGTATGTGACACCGATGTCTGATCAGTTCCAGTTATGCACTTATGCTCTTAACTTCTTTAAGGGCTCTATCTCATACTAATATATTCATACTGCTCTTCTATACATCTTCTCTGACTAATTCAATGACACTTCAAATGTATCTTTGCATTACATATATATATTTATGCCTGAATAGACACGACTACAAACAAGACCTTAGTCAGCCCAAAAACATAATACACAACGCTTCCAAAAAAATTGTCTTAAGCATGTTTACAACAATGTTTAATACATGCCTACAAACTTATTACAGTAGGCGCTTAGCCTTTACATAACAAAAGATTACATGCTAACCAAAATAGTGAAGTCGACTTCATACAATGTATTCTAGACTTTTGGTGAACTTGTTCTTTCTGTAACTTTTCCGTACTACTATTCCATACCATGTGTGTATAGGGTAGGCATAATAACATATCATAGAGCTTAAGTCTAAACACACATATCCTTAGGTGGTCATACACACATGAGTTGATGCCCTGATCAACTGCAAGTCATTTTTTCTGTCCTGTCTTCTACACTTATTAAATTTTTACTTCATAGTTAACTATCAAAAACTTCATATGACTTTGTTGCCATAATGAAAACACAAAATAAGCTGTGAGGTCCTGCCCTGACCTGTCCTAGTTTGACTTTCATTTTGACACTTGACTCATCAGGATGATATTTTGAGTATTGACATTATGGTTTATGCATATCGTCTTTTGGACCTTATTAGTAGTTGTTACAGGTTTTGTTGATGATCACAGTTACCGTACTCTTTATATCTATACACATGCTTATTTTGGATACCTTGATTTTGCATGATATATGTATTCAGCTTTGTTCTGTTATCTTTGATATTATATTCATTAATGAAATCATGGTTCGAGAATATGATGCTAACACTTGCTTCTGCAAATATGTAATGTTATATGATGTAGACGTATGCACATGTATATTGATTAGGAGATGCTATCATTTTATGTTGAAATGTTTATTAATATAAATGGTTTTTATAATGTACTGACATCGATTTTGAGCATGCAGGGATATGGCCATGGTTTAATTCAGGGAAACAAGATAGGACCAAGTGCAATCCATAAAGCCAAGGTCAACTCTAGTAAGAGAGTGCGACCTTGTTGTATTGTATTTTCTTTTGTAAATGTGATGATTGATTATGTATGTGTGTTAATATTTTAATTGCATTTTGTTAGTGATTTTTATTTTTGTGTTAATGTTTAAATGTTTTGTACTCAAGCATGCCACATAGGTTGTGATGTGTATTCTATTAGTGATGTGTCATTTGACACTTTAGTGGTAGTGGCATGTGATGTGGATTTTTGGACCCAACCTCCTTCTTGGTAATCTTGTACATTTCCCCAAACTAATAGGTGGCATATGAGACCAAGGAAACC
>MU224820.1:1394534-1423133 GCA_018584345.1 Thuja plicata
GATTCCATTTTAGTATGATTAAGTAAAAATTAATTATGTAAATGATTTAATAAATTTTATTTTATTAAACTAAGTTTTAAACTTCATAGCAAATTTAATCTTTGCCAAATTTACATTGTAATTAAGAATTAACTTACAGAGTTGCTTAGTAAAATTATTAATATTATTTTAACAATCTGGACAACCAGAAGATTATTTTTATCAGGGAGATTTTATTAATTTTCAAGGTGACCTAGTTTCAAAATAAGATTATTAACTGTTAAGATTAATGTTTTATATTAAATAATCTAAGTATTAACTTGTACCCTAAGTTATTCTAAGATTATTATTAATTCAAATGTGATCATGCAATTAAAGTTATGTTTTCAAAAGTTGTATTAATTATAATATTTAATTAAGATATAAAGAAAAAAAAAAATTAGTTGTGTTTTTGCCTAGTTTAATTTTGGGTATTACATTTGCCATATACTCCTTGGGAGTCAACTTGCCAACAGATGGAGAATCTGAACCATCATGAACATGTAGTTTATAGGCATCTCTAATTTCATATCATCCCCAAAGATTTGACTCAAGGCATAATACATACCCCATTCCCTCATGTTGAAATAATCTATCTTAAAAGGTTCAGGAGTATCTAGACCTACGACAGTTAATCCTCCAACCTTGTCAAGGAATTATTTTAGAGGTCCACTCCTGAGATAATTATTTTCAGCCTTGTATATCTCATTAAAAGTCACAAACTTGATCTCATTAAGTTGAAAAGAAGGGTCACTTAATTGGAACACTTATTGGATCTCATCAGTTGTGATTCTTATCAAGGTATTAGCATCCACATTTCTTATAATTCTAGCCACTAGGTCATAGTCCTATGCTATCTAGAATAAGATATCAGCATCCATGAAGATGTCATGCCCAAAACTAGGGAAAAACACACACAATTTTTTTTAATTTTCAAAACACGTAAGTACGTACTACTAACCATGGTTGAGTTGGAAAGGTGATAGAAAGGTAGAGTTAACCTTTGAGTTTCAAGATATATACGTAGACTGAAATAGGGACATGCCACAAGCAGATGCAGAATTGGGGCATCAACTTGTTTCACGGGTTATATGAATGCTTAACTCAGGTTGATCTAACTCTGATTCCATGTTTAGAATCATGATAGTAGTTAGTTGTTATAAACATAGATTGAATTAGGTTGACCTAATGCTTACTTGACTCTTAACCTACTTTACAACTTAATTTGTTCAAATCTAGTTCCAGTTTTTATTCAACATTAACTACTAGCTCAAAACCTAGTCAAATTAATATTCTACTTTTTTTAACAACATACATGAAATATTTATCAATTGACATGCTTAAAATTGAATAACAATTTCACTATACCAAACAACTATTAATTAAAATCTAAAAGCTGGAATCAAATTTGATTTCCTAACCTACCAACATCAGTAATAACAATATTTCCCTTTGATGAAAACACATGCATTCCTAATTCATCAATCCCTTCGCAAAACAACTTTAAATTAACCTTCAATAAGATGATTAAGTTATCCTCTAATACAAACTTTAAATTAACTTCTAATTGAAATCTAACATAACCCTTAACCCCTTGAACACAAGAGTAACATAACCCTCTTTTTCATGATGATAAAATTTAAATTAACATTAACTATACATTTGAATAAATTGAGTAAATCCATTTCTCTAATAGACTAATCAAAACTTTAAGCCAAAATCCCTATTAAATTAATTCACAAATCTCACAATTTTAAAATAACCTAAACAACTAATGTTAAGGATCCATTTAAAATGATTAATTATTATATTAATAAGTTGTTCCAATACCAATTAAAATTAAATCATGTTAATAAATCTGTCCATCTTTCAAAACACTAAAGTTATTAACCTAATAATTTATGCTACATCATTGAATTAATTATGTGTATAAAATGCTACCAAATTAAGAATTAAAAATAATATGGAAATAGACCTAATTAACTAATTTAAACTATTTACTAACTACCTATAAGTCTAATCTATCTAACAAATAATCCCCTAACCTAACTAATCTACTAACTTATTAAACTATCATTTTTCCACCCCAAAGTTTAAATCAGCAAAGGGTTCTATTACCTAAGGGGAGGGTGCAGGTCTAAAGGACTCTTTTGGGGCCCACCACCTAATCTACCCCCATCCTATGCAAAGAATTTTGCATGCCCTGAAACATGACAGCAAGGAGGGCATGATTTTTTTGTAAGGAGGATGATGGGATTTCCTAGGGGCCACCACAAATTCCCATTCTCCCAAGTGAAGATCTCACATGCAAAGGAGAAGGGTTGACTTTGACAAAAGACATGTAAGAGCTTAGAAAGATGTGATAGAAAGGGTGGCGCATAACTCAAGTAGTGCAGCCCCCTTAAACATTTTAATTTATTAAACAACTTTTCAAAGTGGCACCCAAGCAAGGAGATAAAAGGGTAAAGAGTATGGTAAAAGTGGGGCCCACAGAAAAAGGTAAAAGCAAGGTAAGTTAAATTTAGAATTTAAGAGTAATAACATGATTATGTTAGGGGAATTAGGATTTGAATTTAATTAGAGATGGATCACATTGGAAAAGTAATATTCTCTATGATAAGGAGAATATTTCCCTTCCCATACAAATTCTAGACAACATTTTTGCTCTAAATCTAGAAAGTGCTATGGGCTTTGTTTGTTTTAAGCTATTCCATTTTGATTTACTTGGTTCAATTTTTGTAATAGATCATAGTATGCATTAGGATTGATTTATTTGAGCAATATACTAAAAGGACTAATAGTATTAGTTGAATTTTGTATTATCATACTAACTAGTTTGATCTGTTATTGTTATCAAGGTTATTTTTTCTTCTCAAGAGTTGAGATTGAAATGGATATTTTTAATGTAGAGAGTTGAATCTATGGAGATGGAATAAAGAATTTCAAAGGGAGAAATGGAGTGTTCCAAAAACTTGAAGACTTATATTTTCATACATTATGAAGGTTTCAAGATTCACAATTCCTCAAGATTTTTAGGAAATAAAACTATTATATTGTCTTCTCTTTCAATATTGGGTATCCCTCTAACATGTATGGTTAACTCCTTTTCTTTTAAGAAATAGAATGAAATATGCATGAAATAAAAATTTCATCATTTATATTATGGTAATCTTACAATCTACATTTACACATCTTCAAGATGATAAATCTACACAATACATGGATGGTATGCAATATTTATTCCTTTAAATAATCATTACATAAAGAAGGAACTCTCTTCACATCTAGCTTGAAAAGCTTAAAAAATGAACATTACAACAATCAACAAGAATTAATTTCAATATAAATGAGTGACTATGCAACATTGAAGTTGCTTATACACAACTATCCCCAAATAGGGATTTCTTTCAAGCTTCTTTCACAATCTTCATGACTTCAAAAAAACTATGAATTTTATAAGAAAAACCATGGGAAGCTCACCTCCCAACCAAGGTCTCAAGGAGACCACCCCCAAGCTTAGAGAACCAAGGATAAAAAATATTTCACATCCAAAATCTCACAAACATCTTATAGGGACAAAACAAAAATAAACTCAGAACCAAGGTTTAACAAATGAGTTTTCCAAACCCATTGAAGTAGGGTGAAGGTGGGCTTTTCTAAGGAGGAGAATGTCATTGCAATTTCCAAATTTTTCAACAATAGTTTTTCCATGCCTCTCCAAGGCTAAATTGACATTCCTTTCATATAAATATTTGGTCATTTCTATACCAAAATTAATATTTACAACATGGCTTCATGTTGCCCATACTCCATGAAATTATCCCTCTTCTCCAAGAGAAGAGACTCTCACTACAATGGAGAGCCCAACTAACCCCTTCACCCAAGGCCACTTCTTTCCTTCCCAAAGGGTGAGTAATTCCTTAACTCCCATGAACAACACTTCCAATCCAAAAGAACAAGAATTGATATAAAAATCAAAATGCATTCACAACCCAATACATGACAAAAAAATTTACATACTACAACATTATACAAGGTTACAAACAGGAACACCATACAAGATTTCATATTCATAAAACAATAACATCCAAATCTACTTGCAAAAAAAAAACACTTCATGGCAAAGGAAACCAACCTTCCAAATGTGTTATGGAAAAATGAAACTTGAGAAGAGCCCAAATCCTTATCCTTCCTCTTTCCAAAACCCTAATTGTCTCTAAAATTAGAGAGTGGGTGAACACCCACTAAGTCTCTCAAAACCCTCTAAAAATGCCCCCAAAAGTGTACTCAAGACCTAGCAATAATGAGACATGACAACTAGCCTTTTTGTCTCCCCTCTTAATTATGAGTTTAGTAAGGAGTGTGGGACAAGTTAGATGCATGTGGCCATCTCTATTTTTGCCACTTTTGAAAAGTAGGCATTTTGGAGAGTCATAATGGTGACCTAGGTTTCACCCATAGGTAAAAACTAGCCCTAACCCAAGGTACCCCCTTAGGGTTAACTAATTTTGGTAAAAAATACACCCTAGGGTCACTTTTAATCCCTCCAACGTACCCTTTAAGTTCAAATCCGAGTTCTAACATGATGTGATCCCTACAAGACATCTATATGCAAGTGGGATTAATATAATATCATATAAGGTTAGGTGATTCATTCCCAAGCCCTAATTGACATGTCACCATCCACATGGACAACACAAGTGTCAAGTGACGTCAAAAAAAATACACATCACATTCACAATGACATGTCCAAACAATAACATAAATTTTAAACTATTAACACAAATTTAGATTATGTTTACAAGAAAGATCACATTACAATAAGGTTTCAACCCCTTATTGTATTAAACCTTGACTTACTCAATTCACATGTGTTTAGCCCTGATTCTTTGAATAATTCCATGGTTTCCTTTCCTGTACACTAAACTTCAAGCATCAGTAGTCCAAGATGATAAAATCACGTGTAATATATTTTCAACTCATAATTACCAACATTAATCAATAAGCAGAATTAAGTCCCTAATTGAAATTTTCATATAAAAATATTTAAAACATAAAAATTCCTTAATCACCATGACATAACATCCATAAAATAGTCAAGTCTAATCATGATTTGATCTTCTCATCAATTCATTTATCTAAACATATATAATCAAAATCAACCAACTGTTCTAGGTCTAATCCATATCAAAATGTAATCCACACAATATAATCATCATCATAACATAATATCACGAGTCTCTGTCAGGATAATCAAAAAGTGTATCAATGTATCAAAATATAAAGTATCAAAGTGTGATCGAGCAATAAAGCTATGATGGGTCAGGGTGAGGCCTCACATCCTCCCCTACTAGGCATGAACTTCCTCTTGGAGTTCATCAAAAAGATATGGGTACTAAGATCTCATCTACGCTGCATCCTCCCATGAAGCCATGACCTCATCATAACATCCCACTAGACCCTAACCTAGTCCAGTTCTCAGCCTCAGAGTGCAAGGGTCCGTCGGGCTATAATATGAATGGGCTCTAGTGCTAGCTATCCATCCGAATCCACCTGTAAGGCATCCCAATCCATAATGTGAGACTCATCATAAATATACTTCCATAGCATAGATACATGAAACACATCGTGGATGTGTGAAAGGCTGGGTGACAAGGCTAGATGGTAGGCAACTGGTCCTATCCTCTCCAATATCTCAAAAGGTCCAACAAAGTGAGGTGCTAACTTAGAGCCCTTTCCAAAATGGATTGGACTCTAATCTGGGTGATACCTAGTTAACCCTCTTGGTCTAGCCATCTGTCTAAGGGTGATATGTTGAACTAAAATTGAGCCTAGCACCCAACGCTGCCTGTAACTCTCTCCAAAAGGATGATGTGAACAAGGAGTCTCTATTAGAGATGATCTTACGGGGAATTCCATGAAGTCTTATAATATCCTGCAAAAAGACCTAAGCTACATCTCGTGATGTGAATGTAGTAAGCATGGGTGAGAAGTGGGCAACCTTGGTCAACATGTTGACTGTCACCAAGATAGCATCATGACGGTGAGAAGACATAGGGGGACCAACAATGAAGTCCATAAATATAGTATCCCACTTTCACTCGGCAATCTCATGTGGCTGCAAGAGCCCACCTAGATGACTGTGCTCTGCCTTCACTCTTTGGCACTCTAGACATCTAGAAACTATGTTGGCAATCTGTAACCTCATGCCCAGCCAATGATACAACTGTCTTAGATCAGCATGCAACTTTTTAACTCCTAGATGAGCTGCATAAGGTGCTTTGTGAGCCTCAAGCACAATAAACTCCCGCAAGTCACCCGTAAAAGGTACATAGATGCGTCCCCTATGACGTAGAAGTCCATCAGACTCCAAGGTATACTCTGTAAATCTCCCCTTAAGGGGTCTTTGAGAATGGATAAATTGACAAACCTCCATATATAATCCATCCTCTAGAAAATGTTGCAAAATGCGGTCCCTCAAATTTTTACTAGAAGTCATGGATGAGAGCTCATGTCGCCTGCTACTCAAGGAATCTGCAACTACATTCTCTTTCCCCTTGATGTAATTAACATAAAAATCATACTCACACAAAAAATCCATCCATCTCCTCTGCCTAGCATTAAGATTGGGCTATATAAAGATATATTGTAGGCTCTAGTGATCTGAATGAAGCTCAAATCGGTGACCTAGAAAGAAATGTTGCCATCTCACTAAGGCATGAACCACTGCTACAAGTTCTAGGTCATGAGTAGGATAATTAAGCTCGTGAGTCTTTAGCTTCCTAGAATCAAAAGCTATAGGATGACCCTCCTACATAAGGACTGCTCCTAAACCATCCAATGAAGCATCAGTACATACAACAAAATCTACTGAAGGATCTGGCACTGCTAAAATTGGTACACTAGTGAGGGCTCTATTGAGCTCCTGGAAAGCTCTCTCACACTTCTCTGTCCATTCATACTTCTTCCCCTTTCTCTGAAGGGAGGTGATGGGATGAGCTACTCTAGAAAATCCTACCACAAAGCATCTGTAATATCCTGCTAAGCCCATAAAACTTCTGACCTCAGTGACACTGGTGGGTGTTGGCCAATCCATAATAGCTCTAATCTTTGATGGGTCTATAGAGATCCCATTGCTAGATATAACGTGACCAAGATAATGCACCTCAGGTCTAAAGAAGGCACACTTTAAAAAGTTGCCATATAACTAATTCTCTCTCAAATGCTGCAGAACCTGTCTCAGATGCTAATCATGCTCCTCCCCATTACGAGAATATATCAGAATATCATCAAGGAACACTACCAAAAATTTATCTAAAAATGTATGAAATACTCCATTCATGGGGCTCATGAACACAGCTAGAGCATTTGTGAGGCCAAATGGAACTACTATGAACTCATAGTGACCATATCTCATGCAAAAAGTAGTCTTATGGATATCACTTTCCATAATTCGTAACTGATGGTACCCTGACTTTAGATCTATCTTCAAGAACACTCGGGCACCCTATAACTGATCAAACACATAATCGATCCTGGGAAGTGGGTATCGGTTCTTAATTGTTACTTTATTCAACTACCGATAATCAATGCACAATCTAAGTGATCCATCCTTCTTCTTCACAAAAATCACAGGTGCACCCCAAGGAGATACACTAGGTCGGACATGCCCTTTCTCCAAGAGCTCTTCTAACTGAATCTTGAGCTCATTAAGCTCATGTGTGGTCATCTTTTAAGGTGCTCTAGATACTGGCTCAACTCCTGGTACAAGATCTATGTGAAAATCAACTGTCCTAGGTGGAGGCATACCAGGTAACTTGGTAGGAAATACATCTGCAAATTCCTGAAGAATAGGATAATCCTTGAGTGAAGGTTCATCCTTTGAATCCTCCTCTCTATCACTAGTGGTGATGGAAAATAGCTGACATCCTTTCCGCACGCATTTCCTAAGCTACATAGCGGAAAGTATGCGAAGGGATATGGGTCTTTGTACCCCAAATATCACCATAGAAGTGTCGTGATCATCAACACACTCAACCCTCTTATGATGACAATCCACCTTGGCACTATGGGCACATAGCCAATCCATGCCAAGGACTACATCATAAGAACCTAGAGGGGTAATGTGGAGATCAGTCATTCTGATTAAGTCTCCAATCTGAATCTGACAACTACGAACTAAGGAACTAACAAAAACTCTAGCTCCTGAAGCTAACTCAACCTCCCAACTGACATCCTATCTAACTGCCACAAGCCTACAATGCTCCACTAAATAAGGAGATATAAAGGATTCTGTGGCTCTTGAATCAAATAAGATAGAAACACTGATACCCGAAATCATACCTACGGGCTCAATGCTCGGCCTGGCGGTTATCAACCACTGCAAAAAATCTATGGGATCTATCCATATCTCCAACTGTAGGCTCTGAGGTAGCCCCTCGCTGACCACTGGCTGACTGTCCTTGTGGGCACTCTCTCTCTAAATGACCCATACCACCACAAGTGTAACATGGCCCTCAGGTGTGAATCTACACTCCCTGTGTCCTAGGCTTCTATGACCCTCTAGTCCTGCTAGAACCACTATATCCACCCCTAGAGGACTGTTGAGTCCTAGCTGACTATGTCTGAGGGGTCTGTGTCCTATGATCCTGTCTAGGGCCCTAAGACTTCCACTACTTGGGCTTAGAAACCTGATAACCCTATGAATGTCTCTGTCTAGAATCCTATTGGAATCTATGCTATTGAGACTGTTGACCCTTAAAGGATCCTACTGAGTGAATCTATTTTCCTTTCCAAGGGGGTCTCTGCTTCCCCGACTGCTGGGAAGAGGGGTTTCAGTACTGGGACTGATCCTAAGACTCCTGTCTAGTAAAGATATCGTCGGCTACAAGTGCCATCTCAACTACCCCTCTGAACATGGTAGGGAATTCTAGGTGTACTGTGCTCTGAAGAGACATATTAATTCCCTTAATGAAACAGTGAATATACAGTTTCTCATCCTTCATGTAATCAACATATAGAAGGAGCTCGAGAAATTGACTCTCATACCAGTTCACTGTGAGGCCTCTCTACTGGAGATCATGGAACTCCTCTATTTGTCTTTGTCTAAAATGCTCTGAGAGATATCTCTCATGGAAATGGGCCATAAAATTCTCTCAAATGAGCGTGTCAATACTCACTCCACCTATGGACACCTCCTGCTCCCACCAAGTGGAAGCCTTCTCCCGTAGGAGGTGGACTGCAAGTCATGCCTTTTGATTACTCCCATAACGGCACAATCCAACACATCATTGTAAGATCTACAACTAGGCCTCTTCTACTGACCCATCAGTGGATCCCAAAAATAAGGGTGGCTGAAGTTGTAATAACTCTTAGATCTCATCTCCAACATCTCTAGGGGGTCTCTCTCTGGCATGTATCTTAGGCTCGCATGGTAGTACAACCTAATGAATTGAATCACCCTCCTGATCATCATGTCCCTCAATAGACCTAGGTGGGGGACTCCTACTCCTCTCTCTACTAACTATTCTATCATTCTCTGAAATATGTGCTTCTCCTTCGGGGACCTGCTGCTAAATTATGGGTGGTAGTCTCTACTGAATCACCCCAGTCAGATTTTGGAGAACTTCCATAATATCCTGCTTAGGGTTCTAAGGTGGTGGAGGTGGTGGTGGTGGAGGTGGTGGAGGTGGTGGATCCTCCTGTCCTGCCCCTGCACAAGGAGCCCTACGACCTCTATCTTTTCGATTAGCTCTAGTGACTGCAGGCATCCTACACAATGATTTATGTTTTGAATGAGTTGAAACGTAATGGGTTAGGTTCCTAGTGTTTAAAAACTGGCTCTAATACCAAAATTTCATGCCCAAAACTAGGGCAAAACACACACACAATTTTTTTTTTTTTAAAACACATAAGTACATACTAACGATGGTTGAGTTGGAAAGGTGATAGCAAGGTAGAGTTAACCTTCGAGTTACAAGATATATATGTAGACTGAAATAGAGTCATGCCACAAACAGATGCAAAATTAGGGCATCAACTTGTTTCACGGGTTATACGAATGCTTAACTCAGGTTGATCTAACTCTGATTCCATGTTTAAAATCATGATGGTAGTTAGTTGTTATAAATATATGTTGAATTAGGTTGACCTAATGCTTACTTAACTTACTTAACTCTTAACCTAGTTTACAACTTAATCTTTTCAAATCTAGTTCCAGTTTTCATTCAACATTAACTACTAGCTCAAAACCTAGTCAAATTAATATTCTACTCTTTTTAACAACATACATGAAATATTTATCAATTGACATGCTTAAAATTGAATAACAATTTCACTATACCAAACAACTATTAATTAAAATCTAAAAGCTGAAATCAAATCTGACTTCCTAACCTACCCTTTTTCATGATGATAAAATTTAAATTAACATTAACTATACATTTGAATAAATTGAATAAATCTATTTCTCTAATAGACTAATCAAAACTTTAGTCCAAAATCTCTATTAAATTAATTCACAAATCTCACAATTTTAAAATAACCTAAACAAATAATGTTAAGGATTCATTTAAAATGATTAATTATTATATTAATAAGTTGTTCCAATACCAATTAAAATTAAATCATGTTAATAAATCTGTCCATCTTTCAAAAATCTAAAGTTATTAACCTAATGATTTATGATACATCATTGAATTAATTGTGTGTATAAAATGCTACCAAATTAAGAATTAAAAACAATATGAAAATAGACCTAATTAACTAATTTAAACTATCTACTAACTACCTATAAGTCTAATCTATCTAACAAATAATATCCTAACCTAACTAATCTACTAATTTATTAAACTATCATTTTCCCACCCCAAAGTTTAAATCAGCAAAGGGTTCGAATACCTAAGGGGAGGGTGCAGGTCTAAAGGACTCTTTTGGGGCTCACCACCTAATCTACCCCCATCCTATGCAAAGAATTTTGCATGCCCTAAAACATGACAGCAAGGAGGGCACAATTTTTTTGTAAGGAGGATGATGGGATTTGCTAGGGCCCACCACAAATTCCCATTCTCCCAAGTGAAGATCTCGTATGGAAAGGAGAAGGGTTGACTTTGGCAAAAGACATGTCAGAGCTTACAAAGAAGTGACAGAAGGGATGGCGCATAACCCAAGTAGTGCATCCCCCTTAAACATTTTAATTTATTAAACAAATTTGCAAAGTGGCGCCCAAGCAAGGAGATAAAAGGGTAAAGAGTATGGTAAAGGTGGGGCCCACAGAAAAAGGTAAAAGCAAGGTAAGTTAAATTTAGAATTTAGGAGTAATAACATGATTATGTTAGGGGAATTAGGATTTAAATTTAATTAGAGATGGAGCACATTGGGAAATGAATATTCTCTATGGTAAGGAGAATATTTCCCTTCCCATACAAATTCTAGAGAATATTTTTGCTCTAAATCTGGAAAGTGCTATGGGCTTTGTTTGTTTTAATGTCTTCCATTTTGATTTACTTGGTTCAATTTTTGTAATAGATCATAGTATGCATTAGGATTGATTTATTTGAGCAATATAATAAAATGACTAATAGTATTAGTTGAATTTTATATTATCATACTAACTAGTTTGATCTGTTATTGTTATCAAGGTTATTTTTGCTTCTCAAGAGTTGAGATTGAAATGGAGATTTTTAATGTAGAGAGTTGAATCTATGGAGATGGAATAAATACTTTCAAAGGGAGAAATGGAGTGTTCCAAAAACTTGAAGACTTACATTTTCATACATTATAGAGGTTTCAAGATTCACAATTCCTCAAGATTTTTAGGAAATGAAACTATTATATTTTCTTTCTCTTTCAATATTGGGTATCCCTCTAACATGTATGGTTAACTCCTTTTCTTTTAAGAAATAGAATTCAATATGCATGAACTAAAGATTCCATCATTTACATTATGGTAATCTTACAATATACATTTACACATATTCAAGATTATAAATCTATACAATACATGGATGGTATGCAATATTTATTCCTTTAAAGAATCATTACATAAAGAAGGAGATCTCTTCACATCTAGCTTGAAAAGATTCAAAAATGAACATTACAACAATCAACAAGAATGAATTTTAATACAAATGAGTGACTATGCAACATTGAATTTTCTTATACACAACTATCCCCAAATAGGGATTTCTTTCAAGCCTCTTTCACCATCTTCATCACTTAAAAAAAATAGCAAATTTCATGAGGGAAACCATGGGAAGCTCACCTCCAAACCAAGGTCTCAAGGAGACCACCCCCAAGTTTGGAGAACCAAGGATAAATAAGATTTCACATCTAAAATCTCACAAACATCTTATAGGGACAAAATAACAATAAAATTCCAACCAGGGTTTCACAAATAAGTTTTCCAAACCCATTGAAGTAGGGTGAAGGTGAGATTTTACAAGGAGGAGAATGCCATTGCAATTCCCAAATTTCTCAACAAGAGTTTTTCCATGCCTCTCTAAGGGTATATTGACATTTCTTCCATATACACATTTGGTCATTTCTATACCAAAATTAATATTTACAACATGGCTTCATGGATCCCATAGTCCATGAAATTATCCCTCTTCTCCAAGAGAAGAGACTCTCACTACAATGGAGAGCCCAACTAACCCCTTAACCCAAGGCCACTTCTTCCCTTTCCAAAGGGTGAGTAATGCCTTAACTCCCATGAACAATGCTCCCAATCCAAAATAACAAGAATTGATACAAAAATCCAAATTCATTCCCAACCCAACACATGATAACAAAATTTACATACTAAAACACTATACAAGGTTACATACATGAACACCATACAAGATTTCATATTCATAAAACAATAACATCCAAATATAATTGCAACAAACAAGCACTTCATGGAAAAGAAAACCAACCTTCCAAATGTGTTATGGGAAAATGAAACTTGAGAAGAGCCCAAATCCTTATCCTTCCTCTTTTCAAAACCCTAATTGTCTCTAAAATTAGAGAGTGGGTGAACACCCACTAAGTCTCCAAAAACCCTCTAAAAAGGCCCCGAAAAGTGCACTCAAGACCTAGCAATAATGAGACATGACAACTAGCCTTTTTGTCTCCCCTCTTAATTATGAGTTTAGTACGGAGTGTGGGAGAGGTTAGATGGACGTGGCCATCTCCATTTTCGCCACTTTTGAAAAGTAGGCATTTTGGAGAGTCATAATGGTGACCTAGGTTTCTCCCATAGGTAAAAACTAGCCCTAACCCAAGGTACCCCCTTAGGGTTAACTAATTTTAGTCAAAAATACACCCTAGGGTCACTTTTAATCCCTCCAAAGTACCCTTAAAATTCAAATCCAAGTTTCAACATGATGTGATCCCTATAAGACATCTATATGCAAGTGGGATTAATATAATATCATATAAGGTTTAGTGATTTTTGCCCAAGCACTAATTGACATGTCACCATCCACATGGACAACACAAGTGTTAAGTGAGATCAAACAAAATATACATCACATTCACAATGACATGTCCAAACAACAACATGAATTTTAAACTATTAACACACATTCAGATTACGTTTACAACAAAGATCACATTACAATGAGGTTTCAACCCCTTATTGGATTAAAACTTGGCTTACTCAATTCACATGTGTTTAGCCCTGATTCTCTGAATAATTCCATGGTTCCCTTTCCTACACACTAAACTTCAAGCATCAATATTCCAAGATGACAAAATCACATGTAATATATATTTTCAATTCATAATTAGCAACATTAATCAATAAGCAGAATTAAGTCCGTAATTGAAATTTTCATACAAATATGTTTAAAACATAAAAATTCCTTAATCGCCATGACATAACATCCATGAAATAGTCAAGTCTAATCATAATTCAATCTTCTCATTAATTCACTTATCTAAACATATATAATCAAAATCAACCACCTGTTCTAGGTCTAATCCATATCCAAATGTAATCCACACAATATAATCATCATCATAACATAATATGATGAGTATTTGTTATGATAATCAAAAAGTGTATCAATGTATCAAAACATAAAGTATCAAAGTGTGATTGAGTAGTAAAGCTATCATGGGTCAGGGTGAGGCCTCACAGAAGACACCTGGGACCACTAGCTTCCCTACATCAAACTGCCATATATTGCTGATAGGAGCAAAAATATTTCTTTGACTAAACCCTACTTTGAACAAAGCTAGATCAATCATGCTAAAATCTAAATCTCTCATCCAGTTACCCCTATCATGCAAGCCTTCACCTATCTTCAACCTAGGGTTTCTTGGCACCAATTCCTTTATCTTGGAGAAATCATTAGTAGACTTGTTTAACTATTCCAGAAAATCATCATAGATAGATCTCTCCTAATAATCTACCTTCCCTTTGAATTCTTGATACGGTGCTATTTTGCAAAACTAGGGTATCGTAATAGGAAGAAAAATTGAAACAAAAGCCCTCAAATATTCAAGCTTCTACTAGACTAGCACTCATGATCACAAAGTATATAAAAAAATAGATAAGATGACTTAATTGTTTTTTAGATAATGCCAGAAATTCAGTGTAATTAAAACTCCACCCAGTCACTCTGCAAATTTGTAACGTCTAGAAACAAGAATGAAGCACTTATGGTAAGAATATGCCAACAAATAGCATTAAATTTCAACAAGACAACTGCACACTCTATAGTTATTCCATGTTTGAAAAACTTGTGACCTCAATGGCTTGATCAAAAACCCTTTTTTAACATAGAACATGAACTTAAAAACACAGTTGTTGATTTCATAATATTGTGCGGCTAATAGAAGGCAATGGAAGTTAACAATCAAAAAGACAAGTTTCACTTAGTCTTGAACCCTTAATGAGTAAAAAAAATGTATCTTATTGATTCAGGGATCACGTTGGCCATTAGATCAAAACCCATATACGCCACCTTTAACACTTTTAGAAATCCAGACCCACGATCACAGAAAGGTCATGTGTCGCTCAGGCGCTAATCCACAATAAAATAAAGTTCTTACAACTTCCTTTGGCAGCATCTCACAGCCTGTTATATCTTCTATGATATATTCTACCTTTAATTCCTCTAATCCTACCTTTACGGGATCTTAGATGGACATGTTTATGATAATCACAATCCCTTAATGAAATAAAGCTATCTCATCTCTTCTTCATGGAAGAATGCCTATGTTGGATCACGATGAGCCTATGAGATCCTTAACAAATCTTATAACCTAGTCTGGCCCCACCATTTTCCACATGTCATGATGTTGTTAACCCTTGATGAATCAGTTCCTCACATCTCGACCTTTTAGGAAACACGCCCACCGTTTGATTTGTTTAGATATAACCATGGTTTATCTCTACTTTGAACATGGAAGCCTTTGGTCCCACCATCTAAAAAAGATACTTCTCACTCTATCATGATTCCTCAAAGGTTAAGCTTCATACATATTTCACATCACAGAAAAACATGGATCATCAGATATTGTACAGAATGCTTGATGCTTTATGTCAACTAGCCTGATCACTTTCCAAGTGTCGACCAGGTGTGTTTCCGTGAATGATATTTCCCCTGCAAATTTTTTATCCTAACATGATGCACCATGTTCGATCATCACAGAATTGTGTTAACTTTATCCTACCACTTAGTTAAGAATAAGCGGGCCCCATGATCTCCAATTGACAGGTGTCATATAGGTGCAATGCCTTGTTAAATAAATAGGTTGCATCTTTGGGATTAAGGTATACAACCATCGTTAGATTCAAACACACTTTCCTGACAGATGTAAACAATAAAGCATTTCTGGAACAATAGACTTAGGGAAAATTAAAATGCTTGGCCCAGTAGGAAAATAAATTTAAAGGATAAAAAGGCCCTACTCATGAAGACTTTAAGACATTAAGGTTAAAGACTTAAGTTTTTCAAAAAGTAAAGCATAAACATAACCAGCCAAGGGACTTAGGTTTTTTTTCCAAAAAGTAACCATTAACAAGGGTTTTTTAAACAAAGTGCAACCAAAACCAATTAATAGGACCTCGAGGAAAACCAAGAATAGAACAAGACTAAGACTTAGCATTAAGAAAATTATAGACCCAACAAGTAAAAAAAAACTCATCTTGTTACAACAACGAGGAACAAGGCACAAAAATAAAATCATAGTAATACAATAAGGAAAAAACCATAAAAGACTCTCAAACTCATAAACTACAAAAACATGGTAAACTCTATTGGTCTCAAACACCAAGAGTACAGGTCACTCAGACTTCGTCGTAGGAGCATAGCTCAACTAAATACGTAGATGCGGTCTCAAACATCATACATCCACATATCAAATGGAAGCTCAAACTGAAGCATGGAGTGTACTAAAATAATAGGAATCATAAAAGAAACCAAAGCAATGATAGGAGGATAACTCAACTCCAAAGATACTCAATGTAAGAAGCCGAGCGAAAACAATGAAAGATACAACAACCAATAGCTCAACCAAACACTATGCCGAGAAAATGAATTCCCATAGAATCCATCAGGAACCTTGTTAGAACATGAGGAAGGCTCACAAATTGATAAAATCATTTAAATCCCAAATTATGATGAAATCTAACAGAGCAAAAATCACCATTTTAATTATCAATTGGGCAAGTTCAGATTGCGATAGAAAATAACTAGAATGACCTCAATACATTCTACTTCCACAATCTTATTAAAAGGATGGAGTACTACAACCTAGAATAGGTCAATCATGCCAAAAATGGTAGCATACAAGTTCTTGGTGGAACGCACAATAAGGAAAACCCAAAAACACCTTAAATTCAAACTTCTCAAAATTTAACAAAATTAAAACCCATTGGTCTAAATATACCCCACAACACATTTCTAAAAAAAAGCAAGATTTGGGAACTTCATAGAAATCCAAAAACATAACATTACACAAAACCCAAAATCCAACATGGGAAAGCAATACTCACACCTGTCCAACTGGTGATGAAATCAAACAAGAATGTGGGGGAATACTAATTCTTAGCCCACTCAATTATTGAAATTAATTTCATATGAAAAGATGAAGTAATTTATAAATGGTGAGATGCCCTACCTCACACGAATGGTAAAAACCAAGAAAAGGGAATAAATAATGGAGACTCCACAAAAGCATAAAAAACTTCAGAGGAAGATGAAGATTCATGAAACTAATCTAATGAGCCAATACCAAAAAAAATTGGAGGACCGAGTCAGTCCCAATGAATAAAATTTGAATTTCTCTATAAGAGGCTATGGAGCAA
This sequence comes from Thuja plicata, assembly GCA_018584345.1. Taxonomy (NCBI): domain Eukaryota; kingdom Viridiplantae; phylum Streptophyta; class Pinopsida; order Cupressales; family Cupressaceae; genus Thuja; species Thuja plicata. Next base: position 1,411,855 of record MU224820.1, read on the forward strand.
ATTCCCATTTTCAAAAGCATGAATTGTGGAAAATGAACTTTTCCCAAAAATGCAAAGTCACTTTTCCAAAACAAATTTCAAATAGATTATTTAAATAATTAAATAAACTATTTGAACTTTTCCCAAATGAAATAAAATTGATTCTAGATAACTAGGCTCCAACTATGATCAATTAGCCGGTAAATAAAATAAAGTATTAAAATCTCCTAAAAAATATTAAATTAACATTTAACTAAAGACCTTTTGTGACACCTTCAGAGCTCTCAATGCATAGACATGCGCATGAGTCTAACACTATATGAAATATGAATCCATATTTACTACATGTACCAGAGGGAATAATACAATAATATAGATATGTCATCCATACAGGGATGACTTTGTCTTAGTATGCAAGTCCAAAGTCACTATCTCCTGGTACCACTATCGGGGATATATGCACACACTTAAATCCTGCAAATCAGGATGAATGTGAATGGTACCTATTCAATAAACATGCAAACATGAAGTGTATATTCTAAATATACAATAGTCAAAGCACATATAACACAAATAGTTACAATGAAGGAGAATGAGACATAGTGTAGATCTTACAAGCAAGTGACTATGACTATGTCTCACTTCGTACCACCACCAATAGGAAAAATGCATAGTTGTGGTGCAGTATAAAAATATATAATATATAATCATATAATAATGCATTAAATTAAAGTATTTAAATAATCATTTCTAGGCTATTTTGAGCATATATCATCTGAATGTAAAACATATATATCCAAAACAAACACAATAATCATGAGTCTGATAAACATCCTTTAGATGCATAATCCACAATATGAATACAAAAATAAACCAGGCATCATCATAAAGCATCATGCAGATATGATCAACATTAATGACAACACATCTAACATATAGATCAAAAACACTGCAACAACTGAAATAAAGTGTGGTAATCAAACACATCTAACAATGCAGCCACTGGTCACATCACAAGGGTGCTCACAAATTATCATCATGATACAATCACAAACATGTATCTATTTTCACAAACCTTAGTGACACCATCACATCGCATCAAAAACCAAACAAGGAAGATACCAATCATAAGCACAATAGTAATCTCGAAATGAGAACAAGACTAAATTGAACTGGGTGTATCTCAAGATGCCAACATAGAACCATAACACAAGAATAGTCATAGAGTCACATAATAAACTCAACCAATCATAAAGCGGAATAAATAAGCATCATTTTTCCAAAGAAACACATCATGGATTAGGTATACAACCATCTATAGTACAATGGTTCTCATAAATAGGTACAAAGCATAAACAACTTGTTGATGCAATGGCATGACCTAATCACCCTGAAGGTGAAAACCTCACATGGGTCCAACATGATCACACAATACCAACATGAAAATTCAAATCCGCATCGCTCAAGATGTCATACATAAATAAAATGGGAGAGACACTACAAATAAATTTTACATACCATTACAAAAAATTGAGTTCTTCTATAGTAACCACTTTTCTCGCTCAGAACTAGTTTCCCCACCCAGAACATCAAATCATATATGAGAATCCTATGGATACACCATTATTGTTCATGCTTCAATGACCTTGACACACTAGAGTTGATCCTTTTCACCTTCACATTTATTCTTCCCTTTGGATGGCCTTGTGAATGTTTAGTCACTCCCTACCCTTTTGTACTCTCCACTCTACACTTGTGAGCCTCTTTTCTGCATAGGTAATCCTCACTGAAAGTGAGGAATTTACTCATAGCTTCCATGCACACTTCAGGATTCTCATACACATTCCAATCAAGAAAAGGATGAATGGAAGGATCCCCCTCACCAAATTATATAAATAAGGGAAGAATTAAGATTAAGTTGCATAATGGGAATCATTGGCTACTACAAGAGGTAAGACATGTTCCAAGGCTGAGTAGAAATTTAATTTCAGTAGGTCAACTAGGTGATGAGGGTTGCACAATTAATTGTAATGATAAAAATTGGAAGGTTTCAAAAGGTTCCTTATTAGTAGAAAAAGGTTTGAAAGTAGGCACCTTATATCTTTGTACAGGTAATGTCGTTCCTTCTACTCTAATTGTTACAGATAAAAGTGAATGTTAGAGAATAGTTGTTGTAGTTGAGTGGGTAGAAAATGAAGCAGTTGTTATGGATACTGAAACAACACTGTGGCACAATATAATTGGCACATGAGTGAGAAAGGTATGAAATTAATTCACTAAAATAAATTTTTACCAGGTCTGAAATGTGTAATTTGGATTTCTGTGAAAGTTGTGTTTATGGGAAACAAAAGAGAGTCAGTTTCTTGAAGGGTGGGAAGGAAAAGAAAGATGATAAATTAGAGCTTGTGCATATAGATCTATGGGGTCTAGCTCATGTATCTTCCCTTGGTGTCTCTCTGTATTATGTTACTTTCATTGATGATGCAACTAGGAAAGTCTGGATTTATTTCCTTAGGCTGAAATCTAAAGTAATTGAAACTTTTAAAAAATAGAAAAGCTTGGTTGAAAATGAGACTGGAAAAAGATTAAAATGTCTTAGATCTGATAATGGTGGTGAGTATTGAAGAAAATAATTTTAATATTATTGTTCCTCTAATGGCATTCATACGCAGAAAATGGGTCCAAGGACTCCACAAGAAAATAGAGTGGTTGAACGCATGAAAATGACAATAATGGAGCGTGGAAGGACTATGAGATTGCATGATGGGATCCCCTTAAACATGTGACAAGAGGCTATAAATAATATTTTTTATTTAATTAACAGAGCTCCCTCTACTCCTTTGGGTTGTGGTATTCTAGAGGAAGCATGGACTGGTAAGAAGGTAAGTTATTCTTTTCTCAAAACCTTCAGTTGTGAAGCATTTTCACATATAGATTTTGAAAGTAGAACCAAGATGGAAGCCAAATCAAAGAAATGTGTATTTGTTGGATATGGCATGGATGAATTTGGCTATAGAATTTTTTATTTTGAAAATCGTAAAATTTTAAGAAGTAGGGATGTCATATTCAATGAGAAAATATTTTACAAAGATCTATTGCGACAACATAAGAAAGACACTAATTATGTAAAGTTGGATGATACTCCATATGATAATGTTCCAGTAATTCCTTATGCTCTGCAACACCAAAAAAAAAAAATACCGCACACCCTAGTGAATGTTAGACGGTCAACAAGGCTAAGTAGACATCCAGATAGATTTTCACCTTCTTTGTATTCTATTTTATTAACTGATGCTGATGAACCTGAATGTTATAATGAAGCTATGCAAGTGGATACAAAGATTTGGTGGTAGTCTTTAATGATAGATGAAATGGACTCCTTGCTGAAAAATGAGACTTGGGATTTATGTAAGTTACCTGCAAGTAAACGAGATTTTCAGAATAAATGGTTTTATAGGTTGAAAGAAGAAGATGGAGGTAAGAAAAGATTTAAATTTAGATTAGTCGTAAAAGGATTTTCATAGAAATATGGTATTGATTTTGATGAGATATTTTATCCATTTATTAAAAGGACTTTTATTCATATTATTTTAAGTATTGTGGCTACTGAAGATTTGTATTTAGAGCAGCTTGATGTTAAAACAACTTTTCTTCATGATGATTTGAATGAGGAAATATAAATGGTACAGCCATAGGGATTTGAGGTCAAGGGTAAGGAGAGTTTAGTGTGCAGATTGCAAAAAAGTTTATATGGCTTGAAGCAAGCACCTTGGAAATGGTATATTAAATTTGATACTTTTATGAATGAGAATGGATACACTCGATCTAATTCTTACCATTGTGTTTATTTCAAGAGCTTAAATGAGGAAAAATACATTATTCTATGTTTACATGTTGATGATATGCTTATAGCTGGATCTAACATGGATCATATTAAGAGGTTCAAGCAATAGTTAGAAAAATATTTTGCTATGAATGATTTGGGGGCAGAAAAAAAATTTCTTAGCATTAAAAATTTGTAGAGAGAGGAAGAATAGAAAATTAGCTCTATCTTAGGCTGATTATGTTGAAAAGGTGTTGCAGAGATTCTCCATGAAGGATGATAAAGTTGTCACTACACCTTTGCCTAGTCATTTCAAATTGAATAAGGAGATGTGTCCAAAGACACAAGAATAAAAGGATAAAATGGCCAAGATACCTTATGCTTCAGCTATAGGGAGTTTAATGTATTCTATGGTATGTACTAGGCTAGACATTGCACATGCATTGGGAGTCATTAGCAGGTATATGAGTCACCGTGGGATTGAACATTGGAATGTAGTCAAATGGATTCTTAGATATTTGAGAGGTAAATATAATAAGTTTTTACACTTTAGGGGCTCTACTACTATTCATGGCTATGTTGACTCGGATTTGGCAAGAGATATAGATACCAGGCAGAGTACTAAAGGTTATGTAGTTATTGTTGGTGGCACAACATTGAGTTAGATTTCTCAGTTACAAAAGATGGATTCTTTACCCACCTCAGAGGAAGAGTATGTTGCTTCTACAGAGGAAGCCAAGGAGATGATATTGGTTAAATTCTTCATGGAAGAATTGGGACATCCACAGGCATATAACTATCTATATTCAGGTAGTAAGAGTGCCATACAACTTGCAAAGAATTTTTCTTTTCACTTAAATACAAAGCACATATAGTTCGGGTATCATTTCATTTAGTTAGTTTTGGATGATGGACATTTAAAGATAGAAAATATACATACAGATGATAATCCAACAGATATGTTTACAAAGGTTGTAATGAGGGAGAATTTGAATTCTTTTTCAACTTTGGTTGGTCTTCTAGATTGAATAGAGTAACAGAACAACAAAGTTAAGGAAGGTTGGATCCAGTGGGAGCTTCATATGGTAGCGGTTTTACTATAGGATCAGTGTCCAAGTGGGAGAATTATTTGTTTATGTGGAGTTTAATTAGCCCCCAAGTGGGAGATTGTTATATTGTGGTGAATGATCAAGAAAGTACTATCCAAGAAAGTGTTTTACCCTGACAAAAAATTTTGAGTCTTATTTTGGCCAATTTCTGGGCCGACATGTTCTAACCCTAAAGAGGCATAAAGTTTGTATAAATTGGCTTAGGGTTAGGGTTTCATATTTATGTTGTATGTTTTATAGAGGTATTGAGTTGTAAGGGATCTGTGCATTGCGATCTAATTATAATCACTGGATAAAAGAAAGATTGAACTTTCTGTTTGGTGGACGTAGCCCACGGATTGGGTGAACCATGTTAAATCTTAGTGTCTTGTGTTCTCTTCTATTTTGGTTTATTATTCTCTGATATTGGTTATATTTTTGTATTTAATTTTTATTTTTGTCTTGTTAATCCTAACACTAACTACATATTACAATATCTAGATTAGGTATCACATACGATACGCTAATACAAGATTAACATTATAACGAATGATAAGTACATAACCATCAATAAAGAATCATAAAGAGCTCAACTACATAAGAACCATCAAGCACTAGAACAAGGACATTGTATCTCCAATGGTAAAGAATCACTACCACCCGTCCATGTGGAACTACAAAATTCCACCCCACCGTGTTGAGCAGATAACGACAAACCCCACTTGGATATCCAAAACCAAAGAAGGAAGTAACCACTAAGAAAGAGATCCTGATAGCTCTTTAAATCCAGGTGTACTGCAATATTGAAAGATAAGACTCACTAATCCAGAGGCAACTGACACACGTAGGAAATCTAGACTATGTATAGGAAGGTGTCATCATGTACATCTAACCCTTAAGTTTTGTCCTAGTAATCCCAATGGATCTTGGCACTCAAGTGACCATACATGGCATCAATGACCTCTCAAATAGACAAAGTCATTAACTATGCTAGACACACACCCATCAAGGCAGAAATCATCATCTCATCCTCCATCTTAGCCTATGATAGCGCTCAAGCATGGGTGAGGAAACACACATCTTATTAAATTTCATTTTAAGATATCTTAGTTACATATTAAGTTATCACTTATTAATAATACTTACAAAAAGCGATCCTAGTAGTCACTTGCTAGATCTAGCATAGGTCAAAACTAGGTATACCCAATCCATTTCTCCACACATATTAGGAATGATCACAAGGATACACACTCTCAGATAACATAATCAATATGGTTCACATGGTCAGTTTAGGGTAATAACACATAGCAAACAAAACACATCATAAAATCATAAATGATTCACCCCCCAACCTCTGTATTCATCCTAGGGCACTCTAAAACCCAGATACCCTTAACATAGGAAATAATCAATCAGGAAAGAAAAATTGTTTATACTATGCAGAAAACATCAATAATCCATCATACATAAAATTTAGCAATCATGAAAACAACCCTCCAACTATGGAACAATATTCATCTACATTCAAACTGCATCTCCATTTAAGAAAATTTTCCATAAGTTTAATAAACTTAATCAATACACAACCAAGTCCATTATAACCCAAATCTAAATTAAACTAATTTAATTCAATTTAAATGCCACTAATTCCAAATACGTCGATATAAAAGAAACCTTTTATATAAACTTAAATTCAATTAATAATAACAATATTTAAATAATTTAAATTTAAATAAACTAAAGGAAAAACATTTAACAACTATATATATATATATATATATATATATATATATATATATATAAAATTTAATTTCTGAAAATGGAAAATATGAAGAGACTAATGTTTTATTTTTTTCTTTTCTTCACACCTTGCTATTTCGTCTTTTTACGGGTTGTTTTTTTTTGGCTGGTGTAATTTTTATCTCCCTCTGTATTTTTCCAGAGACTTGTTTTTTTGATGAAATTAAATTTTTCCAATGAGATAATTTTTCAAGAATAATTATTTTTCTTCCTCTATTGTCCCTACTATAGTCTAAATGATTTTTCTAAATTTATGGCCTTTCATAGGGTATTTTCTCACGAAATTTTAACAACATAACCTTATTATGCCAAGTATTATTTTTTTCTAAAAAACATAGATCTAGGGTTTCTAAAATACCCAATTTGACAAGAAAACTCCAAATAGATCCTAATTAAGAAAATAAAAACACCAAGCACAAAGGAAGACAAATTTTCTCAAAAATTGAAATTAACAAAGGGTTTTCCAAACCTTACCTTTATTTCCACCACAAATTTGACAAGAATCCCTTTGAGAAATGGAGAATCCTGAAGCCCTCTAAATTCAAGTCTGACTGTAGATCCAGAACCACAACAAATATCACAAAATAGCTCACATAAAATTTCTCCTCCAAATCCTTTAACCTTCTCTCAAAAAAATATTATGAAAGAATGAGAAGAGAACTCCCCTAAAGAGACTCTACTCCCACTTTTCAAGCAATCCTAAAATAGACATTCCACAGAAACCTAGTTAACTCCACTTCCAAAATTGAAAGAAATAATAATTATTAATTAAAAATGCCCCTTTAATTGTGCAACTCAACTTTGACTCTTTAAAACAACTTGCATTTTGAATTCAAACTCTAATTTCAATAATAAAAATGTTCAAGTAATTATTTAAAAAATATATTAAATAGATTAAATATTTAAAAGCACAATTTTATCCATGCACTAAAATATTTAATTATTTAATAAAGCATAAAAGCTAAAATAACTTTAGTTTCAATTAAATATTTAATTAAATCCAAATATTTAATATTTGAACTTGAATTAATTTTCTCAATTAACATAGGTATTTAATTAATTCAAATGAATTAAATACCCTATATTTAATAATCAATTCCATAAATAACATGATAATTCACACAATATCAATGCACTCAACTAAAAACAACCAAAATCAACTCAAACACACTCAAGGATAGGATCCATGAATTCATGTCAACTTGATGAATTCAGGTAGGGAAGTCAAACTGATACTCATCCAATACTTAGGATAGTAGGCTTAGGGTGAGGTTTTGGGTCTGTATGTTAACTCCCCTCTTTACCATTGTGATGAATATATGGGCACGCTCAATCCTGCCAATTCAGGGAAGATGATGCCCTGCACCTACAACCCTAACATCAAAAGAAAAAGCATGTACATCCAATGTAATATCACAAGCAATGATAGGGATCGGTCAAATGTGTGGATCTCACAATACAAGTAACTACGTCTCCATTCTTTGCCACAGCAAACATGTCAATAAGTATATTAGAACATATGCTAACCATAGACATGAAAGTATGGGGTAAGTACATCATAAATCTAAAATCAACATATAATGTCACATCATGATAATATCATCATCTAACTATGCATCACATGATAAACATATAGACATCATGATTCAAAATCACCAACCCTTGATATAATGAAACTCACATGAAATGTAGCCTAACAGAATCTGACAAATCAACTGAAATAATAGCCTAAAATAGTACGACATCAGAAACTGAAAGAAAACTATGGGTGGGTATCACATCTACCCCCCTAGGACTAGGCTTACTCCTAGAAGCCTGTAAACAAATAGGGATATAAATCTCCTATTGCAAACTATCTATCCACCCTATGAGCATCTGCATACTTCTTTTGTCTATCCTGTGTAGTAACCGAATGCTCACATATACGCACTACCTGTTGATCTATGTCTCAAAGAATCTCTCGACCAAGAATAACATGGTCCTCAAATCTATCCCAGCTCAAATTTGTACAACAAGGATGTCCATACAAAGCATGGAAAGGTGACATGCCAATGGAGCTATGATATCCATTATTATATGCGAACTCGACTAGATACAAGTAGTCCTCCCAATGAGTCTATCTATTCATGACATACATCCTCAACATATACTCAAGCTCTTGATTAACCCACTCTGTCTATCCATTAATCTAAGGATGGTACTGTTACCCAAATTTTCCATTCCTATGAAATTTGGCCATCCTCTGTGTTTCCTGCCCAAAAAATGGCTACCCCCCCTCTTTTCAAAAGTCTTTTCCTTGTCTCATCGCGCAGTCGCGGTGATTTTATGCTCAAGTCATTCAGTTGCGCGAGTGCGCGACGAGCTGCCAATTGCAGTCGTCGCGCAATCGCGATCTATTTTTGCAAAGTTCTATTCTGTCTACGGGTCTGCGACGAGCTACTTTTTAAGGTTATCACGCAGTCGCGATCAGTTTCTATCAAGTCATTCAAGCTATGCGACTGAGTGGGTCAATGTTTTAAGCCTTATCGCGCAGTCGCGGTGTTTATTCCATGTAGGGTTTGCAGCTCGTGAGTGCGAGACTGAAGGAAATGATCAGCTCGTCGCTCAATCACTACAGTTTTCACATGAAAGGAAAAGAGGCTACGGGTGTGCGACGAGCTGGAGGAGCAGAGTAGTCGCGCGGTCGCCGAGAAATAAAGGAAAACTGAATGCTGCTTGCGAGTGCACGACCGAGGAGAAAAGTTTCTCGTCGCACAATCGCCGATGTTTTAAAGTGAACAAGAGATGGCTCGCGACTGAGTGATTGATGAAAGACTGGGTGTTGTCGTGCACTCGCCGATTGAAGGGGAGAAAGAAAATATTTCTCGCGACTGAGCGATTGAGCAAAGAGCTGCTCGTCGCACACTCAATGAGTAATGAAGGCAAAGTAAAAAGGAGCTCGCGACTGTGCGATTAATGAATATAAAAGGCCTCGTCGCTCAGTCGCGAAGTAATGAAGATAAAGAGCGGGGTCCACCTTCAGTCGTGAAGTCACATGAAGGTTTCAGCAGTTAGTAAAATGTCTTCTGACTTGGCTACCATCCCTTGGTTGCCTTGTCACCAGAATAAAGAGGTGACTCAGCTTCTCCAGTGTGCAACAGATGGACCAGTGGCCGTGTGCCAGGTGGCATATGGCAGGTGGATGTGGGCCTTCAGTCGGGTGATCGCCAGACAGGGGAATTGGGTCACGTGACTTTGAGACTTGGTATCTTTGCCCTCAGTCGTGTGATCACTGGATAATTCAAGGGTACCCTTAGTTTTATAGCAATTAAATGCCAGCCGTCCAATGCAAAGAATAGATGATCCAACGACGGACGCGTGGTCGGGTGATCAAAGTTACCTACAGAGAAAGTACTCCCGACTCAGTGACAAGGGTCAGTCGGATTGTCGCTAGAAGGATTAAAAGGACACATGTAGCTGTTTAGAAGAGTCAAAAGGCTCAGACATGGGTTCTCCCGACTTGGCAACTAGGCTTTGTTGCGTGGTCTCGAGACAGAAAGATAGCATCTGGCGATCAGGCGACAAGCCGTGGTGGTTAAAGATGACAGTTAGGTGCTGGGTCGCTAGAAGAAAGGTGAGTTAAGTGAAATGCCTCGTGACTTCAATTTCACACAGTCGGGATGTCGCTGGATCTGGCTCGAGTTAAACAGAGGTTAAAAAGAGCATTGTCGCCTATTCTGGAGATTAAACCGTGGTTAAGAGGAAGTCTTCGCGACAAGGAGACTAGCCGTTGGTTGCTAGGTCACAGGACTTTGAATTTAAAAAATGGCGGCAAGATGATAGGGGAAAGCGTTCGTCAGCCATGGTTTCTATTTGCTCATGTTTTAGAACTGATCAAATGGTTTCAATTGCAGAGGGCCATGCATAGGGCAGTCTGTTGATCCCTGGAATGGATTTGTTTGAATTCTTCATGGCCCAGGGTGTTTTCTCAGTTTCAGGGACGTGGAAAGGGAGATACAGTGTCAATCAGAAGTTATTACTCTCGGTTGCAGTTGGTAGAAGGCCACGGTCGTGATCGATGGCTCATTGATGAATTTGAACGGTGGCCTTCAAGGGTCACTTCTTGTCCTAGGAGGTCATGATCAGTTGGTGAGCATTCATGACAGAGACTTAGTTGCAGAATATTGCTCATGATTTAAGTTTGCGTGTCTACGATGCGTAATCAAGTACAGGGATGGGTGCAAGATAAAGGAAATCTGATCTGATCGATTCACCTTGATACACATTTATGACCAGATTAGATTTTTTACTAGGGTTAATTATTACATTGTAAATCTGTAACCCTAGCTAGGTTTTGGACTCATGCCTGCGTGCATGGGAGTATAAAAAGTTTTTTGAGAGCCTTAGTGCTCAGGAGTTGGCATTTTGTAAAAAGAATTCATTCTTTCCAGGAGTTATATGAGGCATTCTTTCTGCCCTCTGACTTTTACATTGTGTAATTCTCTCATTGATCATACAAGCATTCTGGAAGTACTTTGTGATAATTCTTCATATCCCTATGCTTCCTTGTTTGTATCATCTCTTATTGGATCAAATTTATGAATGTGATT
>MU224820.1:1428673-1521231 GCA_018584345.1 Thuja plicata
AGAAGAAAATTAAGGTGATTATCCAAGAGGAACCAGCCTAGAACCTGGAGGTCTCATCTCGGTTAGCATAAGGTCCCACAACCTTGAGATGATTCCCATGTTATACTGGATTATCAAGACCAAGAGATCTTGCGATCAGAGGTGCAAATTCAGTGTATAACAGGTACACCAAACTAAAATTTAGCTAAGCATCAAGATCATGCTGCAACAAGGTCCAAAATCTTGAGGTAAAAATAGGATCTCGGTCTGAGATAATCCTGCGAGGAATGCCATGTACTCTTACAATATCCTATATGAATAATCTGGCTATAGAAGTCATTGTATAAGATTATCTCATAGGGGATAAATGTGCCACCTTGGTCAATGGATGAACAGTCACTGTGATATCATCATGTCTGCGAGGAGTCAAAGGCAAACCAATAATGAAATCCATCGAAATGGTATCCCACTTCCAAGATGGAATGAGATTTAGTTGTAAAAGCCCTACAGGATGTTGATGTTCTACCTTAACCCTCTGAAACTCTAAGCATCTAGCCACAAAATCAAAAATTTCTCTCTTCATACTAGACCAATGGTAGAGCTGTCAAAGGTCTACGTGCATCTTCTTTACACCAGGGTGTGCCAAATAAGGTGCACGATGAGCCTTAGAAAATACTAATGTACACAGATCATCTAATGGAGGTACATAGATCTGGCTCATGTGACACAATAGACCATCTGACTCCACAACAAATCCTAAGATTCTACCCTCCAAAGGTCTCCCATACTCAATCTCTAACTTCACTTCCAGATATAAAGTATCTCTAGGAAGCACTAGAAGAATCCTACTCCGCAAATCCACACTAAGAGTCAATGATGAAATAGCCTGTCACTTATGACTCAAAGCATCAGCTACCACATTCTCTTTCCCCTAAATATACTCAATCTCAAAGTCATACTCACAAAGGAACTCCATCCACCTTCTCTGCCTAGCATTCAAATTAGGCTAAGTAAAGATGTACTGTAGATTACGGTGATCAATGTGAAGCTTGAACCGATGTCCCAATAGGAAATGTATCCATCAAACCAATGCATGTACAACTATGGCTAACTCAATATCATGTGTAGGGTATTTTAACTCATGATCCTTGATTTTTTGAGACTCATGCGCAATCACCCGTACATCCTACATAAGGACTTCTCCAATCCCCTCCAGTGAAGCATCAACACATACTAAAAAATTACCCACTGGATCAGGTACTGCTAGGATAGGTGCACTAGTCAAACACCCCTTAAGTCTCCTCACACTTTTGTGTCCAAACAAATTTCTTCCCTTTCCACTCAAGAGAAGAGATAGGATGTACAACTCTAAAGAAGTTCTTCACAGACCTGTGGTAGTATCCAGCTAGACCCATGAAGCTACGAACTTTAGACACATTAGTGGGTGTTGGCCACTCCACAATAGCTTGAATCTTTGAAGGATCTACTGAGATACCTTCTCCAAAAATCACATGACCAAGATACTAAACCTTCGACTGAAAGAAATCACACTTTTCTGCATTGGCATATAGCTGATTGTCTCTCCAGCACTGCAATACCTGTTGAAGATGTCCTTCATGCTCTTCTTTGGATCTGGAATATATCAGTATGTCATCTAATAAGACTAGTACAAAGTGATCTAGATACTTATGAAATACCCTATTTATCAAGCACATGAATACTGATGGAGTAGTTGTCAACCCAAAAGGAGCCATTGTAAACTCATAGTGTCCATAGCATGTGCGGAATGCAGTCTTGAAGATATCTGCATCCTAAATATGCAACTGATGGCACCCTAATTTAAGATCAATCTTAGAGAACACCTTGGCTCCCTTAATCTAATCAAAAAGGTCATCAATACATGGCCATGGATACTTGTTCTTGATTGTTGCCTTGTTCAACTTTCTATAGTCAATGCACAAGCGTGACGATCCATCCTTCTTCTCAACGAAGAGGAAAGGTGCTCCCCAAGGAGAAAAAATAGGGTGAATGCTTCCCTTTGCCAATTACTCTTCCAACTGTAACTTCAACTCACTCAATTCATGAGTAGTCATCTGATAAGGAGGTCTAGAAATAGGTTCTACTCCTAGAACAAGCTCAATGCGAAACTCAAAGTCATGCCTAGAATCTCACTAGGAAATAAATCATTGAAATCCTATAAAATAGGATGATCCAGGGTCTTGAATTCACTCTCCACCTCATATAACTCATTCATAGTCACCACAAACACTTGGCAACCCTTTCAAAAACTTCACTTAAGTTGCATTGCGAAAATCATACAAAGAGATATGGGACATGGAATTCCCACAATCTAGCAATCCCTACCCACATCATCCTTGTATTGGATGGTCTTTTGTCTACAATCAATGTTATCCCAATGAGCTCCCAACCAATCCATTCCTAGTACAACCCCATATGATCCCTAAGGAATCACATGAAGATCAACTGAGGTAATGAATTTACCTAAGTTCAGCTCACACTTACTGACTAAAGAATTTGTGGCTACTTTAGCCCTTGAAGCTAACTCAACTTTCCATCCTACTGCTTTCTTTGTAGCTACTAGCCCACATTTCTCAACTAAGAAAGGAGATATAAATGAATTTGTAGCTCCAGAATCAAATAAAATAGAGATAGAAGTACCTCAAATAGTACATAAGGTCTCTATCACTATACCCTGATGCTCTGCTTGATGGTGATCCAAAGCCGCAAAAACTCTATGGGATCCCCCTGAACCACCCACTGTAGGCTCTGAAGCTGTCGACCTCTATGCTGAAAATTGAGGGGCTTGCTAGGGACAATTAACTGCAATATGGCCAAACTAACCACATGTGAAGCATCCCATCCCTCTGATATTTCCTCTCCTAGCGGACAATGCACTCGATTGTTGAACGCTACCTCTACTAGCACTAGGATGTACACTCTGTGTTAGACAGTTGGAATGATTATGCTTGAATCATTGTCCATTATGAAAGCTCTTACTACTATGAGTAGAAGGAGTAGCCTTCTGGTGTTGCTGCTAATTCTAATTCTAATTCTAATTATGATTCTGATTACCTCTATAGAAGTTAGATGGCTTCTTGAAGTTCCTAGTACCCTATGACTGGTTACCTCTATATCCTGATGCACCACTTGACTGAGAACCATGCCTACCTCCATGTCCCAAAGCCAAATTAGCCTCTACAATAGTGTCCTTAATAAACGTATCCCTTAGGGTTGTAGGCTCAAAGAGATTTACTTCCCCAACTATGCGCGCATTAAGCCCTCTAACAAAGTGTTGTATCATCAAGGTTGAATCCTATCTATAGCCTGCATACTGTTTGAGCTTGAAGAATCGACGCTCATATTCCTCAATTGTAAAATTTAGTTGCCTCAGATTGTGGAAATCATCATCCCGCTACTATCTCCAATTATCCAAGAGGAAACACTCTCAAAAGTGCTCAAGAAATAACTCCCAAGTCACAGTGTCCACCTGAAACCCTAACTTTTCCTCTTCGATCTTCCACCATACAGTCGCGAAATCGGAAAGTTGCATCACAATATATCTCTCTTTAGTATTTCTACTAAAGGGATGCATGGTGAAACACCTCTACAAGTCTATAAGCAATGTCTCAGCCTCAGATCCAAATCCCTTCCCATTAAAGGGATTAGGTCACCCTCTCATAGGGTCCCTCATGTGGTTCGCCGCCACAACATTATGGTCCACTATAATGGTCCTCCTTCAAGGACTCCTAGACCTCTCCCTTTACCTTTCCTCTATATGAGAGTGATGGGATGCATCCTGATCTGCTCTGACCCACTTAGAAAGATGATTCAAAATTTCCTGCGGTAAATGTCTAGTGCCAAGTTCCTTAGACTCCTCCTGGCGTTCCTCACTATGCCCATCTCTATAATTCTGCTAAACACTATCCTATCTAACACTCATGGAGGAGCTATTCTAAATACCTCTCCCACAAATACTAGAATTACCTCTACCATGACCTCTCATAGCTCTAGTTTAAGGCATGATTCCTGAAACAAATAGAGATTCATACACTACTCACAACATAGCTCGAAATGAAAACTAAAGATAAGAATAATCATAAAGCAATAAATTAGAAAACAATAATGTTGTATCTCTATGTTTTAATTTCACTTTCAATCTATACACAACCTAATGGGCGTACAATTCCTAGAGTTCCCAGTGTAGAAACTAGTGCTTTGATACCAAATGTAACGCCCCGCCAAGGAACCCAAGAGAGATTAACCTAGAACATGATACTAAGTTTGATGATTTTTTTTCTTCTAAATTTTACACAATAAGACATACATTAATGCGAAAGAAAATATCATTTACTCACAGAAACACACACAATCATAGATTACAAGAGTTCCATGACGTTGAATTATGTTAAAAGTAAAACTCAACTAACAACTTAACAAAAGATTCTATTTAAATAGATATAACCAATACAACTTACATTAACAAATACAATCCACATGGGTAACAATGCAAAATACATAAACTCACATCCACTACACATGTCACAGGGTATGTAGTAATCACTCTAACTGCACATTACAATATCTAGATCAAGTATCACATACTATATGCTAATACAAGATTAACATTATAATGAATGATAAGTACATAACCATCAATGAAGAATCATAAAGAGCACAAATGCATAAGAACCATCAAGCACTAGAACAAGGACGTCATATCTAAAATGGTAAAGAATCACTACCACCCATCTGTGTGGAACTACAAAAGTCTAACCCACCATGCTGAGTAGATAACAATAGATCCCACTCAGATATCCAAAACCAAAGAAGGAAGTAACCACTAAGAAAGGGATCCTGATAGCTCTCTAACTCTAGGTGTAATACAATACTGAAAGATAAAACTCACTAATCCAGAGGAAACTAACACACATAGGAAATCTAGACTGTGTATAGAAAGGTGTCATCATGTACGTATAACCATTAAGTTTTGTCCTTGTAATCCCAATGGATCCTGACACTCAAGTGACCATACATGGCATCAATAACCTCTCAAACAAACAAAGTCATTAACTATGCCAGACACACACCCCTCAAGGTGGAAAACATCATCTCATCCTCCATATTAGCCTATGATAGCGCTCAAGCCTGGGTGAGGAAACACACATCTTATTAGTTCATTTTAAGATCTCTCAATTACATATTAAGTTATCATGTATTAAGAATACTTAAAATAAGTGATCCTAGTAGCTACTTGCGGGCCCCGACACTTATTGCAAGCCAACCCCTACTACACATCTAGGTAACCTACCCTAGGTTCATAGATCCTACATAGGTCTAACATAGGTCAAAACCAGGTATACCCAATCCAATTCCCCACACATATCAGGAATGATCACAAGGATACACACTCTCAGATAACATAGTCAATATGGTTCACATGGTCAGTTTAGGGTAATAACACATAACACACATGACACATTATAAAATCATAAATGAAATTCACCCCGCAGCCTCTGTATTCATCCTAGGGCACTCTAAAACCCAGATACCCTTAACATAGGAAATAATCAATCAGGAAAGAAACATTGTTTACACTATGCAGAAAACATCAATAATCCATCATACATAAAATTTAGCAATCATGAAAACAACCCTCCAACTAGGGAACAATATTCATCTACATTCACACTACATTTAAGAAAATTTTCCATAAGTTTAATAAACTTAATCAATACACGACCAAGTCCATTATAACCCAAATCTAAATTAAACTAATTTAATTCAATTTAAATGCTACTAATTCCAAATACATCGATATAAAAGAAACCTTTTATATAAACTTAAATTCAATTAATAATAACAATATTTAAATAATTTAATTTTAAATAAACTAAAGGAAAAACATTTAACAACTATCTTTATATATATATATATATATAAAATATATATTTACAATATATATATATATATATACAATATATATAATAAAATATAATTACATTTTATATGTTTTAAATTTGTTACATTAAACATACAATAAATTAACTAATAAAAAAATAGTTTTTAATAAATAAAAGTGAAATTTAATAATAAAAAAATAAACCAAAGTTTGTTGGGGGGAGTGGGCCCCACGCACCCCCCTCTCTCTACACTTACGACACCACTAGGTCTGTCGTAGGCAGCCCGGTTGCCGAGGCACTCCGGCCTACCTTAGGTCAATACTGGCTGTCGTGGGGCCGGATGCCCACGAGAGTTGGTGGGTGGAGCCCACTGCTCCCCACCACTCCAAATTTCCTTTTAATTTTTTTTTAAATAATTTTTATTAACACACGTTTCAATTTTAACAATAAATTATATATATATATATATATATATATATATATATTTATTTATTTAATTTCCAAAAATGGAAAATATGAATAGAGTAATTCTTTTTTTTTGTTTTTTTTCTTCACACCTTGCTATTTCATCTTTTTCTGGGCTGTATTTTTTTTTTACTGGTGTAATTTTTATCTCCCTTTGTATTTTTCCAGACACTTGTTTTTTTTTTATGAAATTTAATTTTTCCAATGGGATAATTTTTCAAGAATATTTATTTTTCTTCCTCTATAGTCCCTACTATAGTCTAAATGGTTTTTCTAAATTTATGGCCTTCCGTAGGGTATTTTATCATAAAATTCTAACAGCATAACCCTACTATGCCAAGTATTAGTTTTTCCTAAAAAACATAGATCTAGGGTTTCTAAAATACCCAATTTGACAAGAAAAATCCAAATAGATCCTAATTAAGAAAATAAAAACACTAAGCACAAAGGAAGATAGATTTTCTCAAAAATTGTAATTAAAAAAGGGTTTTCCAAACCCTACCTTTATTTCCACCACAAATTTGACAAGAATCCCTTTGAGAAATGAAGAATCCTGAAGCCTCTGATTCGAATCTAACTGTAGATCCGGAACCATGAAGCTTCCAAAACAAGGATCACCTCAATTACTCCAAGCCTCCAACCACAAAAAATAGCTCACACAAAATTTCTCCTCCAAAATCCTTTAACCTTCTCTCCAAAACCTGTTATGAAAGAATGAGAAGAGAACTCCCCTAAAGAGACTCTACTCCTTTTCAAGCAATTCCAAAATAGACACTCCACTAAACCTAGTTAACTCCACTTCCAAAATTGAAAGAAACTAATTATTATTAATTAAAAATACCCCTTTAATTGTGCAACTCAACTTTGACTCTTTAAAACAAATTGTATTTTGAATTCAAACACTAATTTCAATAATTACAATGCACAAGTAATTAATTAAATAATATATTAAATAGATTAAATATTTAAAGCCCAATTTTATCCATGCACTCAAATATTTAACTATTTAATAAAGCATAAAAGCTAAAATAACTTTAATTTCAATTAAATATTTAACTAAATCCAAATATTCAATATTTGAACATGAATTAATTTTTTCAATTAAACATAGGTATTTAATTAATTGAAATTAATTAAATACCCTATATTTAATAATTAATTCCAATAATAATCAATTCTATAAATGACATGATAATTCAAACAATGTCAATGCACTCAACTGAAAACAACCAAAATTAACTCAAACACACTCAAGGATAGGATCCACGAATTCATGTCAACTTGACGAATTCAGGTAGGGTATTCAAATTTATACTCATCAAATACTTAGGAAAATAGGCTTAGGGTGAGGTTTTAAGTCTGTATGTTAACTCCCCTCTTTACCATTGAGATGAATATATGGGCACGCTCACTCCTGCCAATTCAGGGAAGACAATGCCATGTACCTGCAACCCTGACATCAAAATAACAAGCATGTATATCCAATATAATATTGCAAACAATGATAGGGATCGGTCGAATATGTGTTATGAGTTCTATGTTATTTTTTTATATTCTTTTCATTTCAGCAAGCTTATGGTTTATGTGGAATTGGATTAAAGTTTATTTTAAGTGTTGTAATACTGATTCACCCCCCTCTCAGTATTACTTAATTCTAACAATTGGTATCAGAGCTTTTGGCCCTTGGAGAGAAATTCTAACAACTTAAGGGAGATCATAATGAATTTAGAAAATTTACAAGAGATCTTTGAAGCAACACTTAAAGACTTTGTTAAAGAAAAATCTGAAAATGGTGACTTGAGATTCAAATTAAGGAGAGCTGATGGATTCATCAAGAAACTTAAGGATCAACTTGAACTTTACAAAAATCAGAGACAAGATCTTATGGTTTAGATAAAAGAAGATTCAGACAATGATAATTCAGATCAGAAAAATCAACTTGAACAAGAGAATGATGCTTTGAAGCTTGAAACTGAAATGATGGCTAAAGAGATTCAACAAGAAAATAATGCTAAGATAAAAACCGAAGACTATTTGAAAGGTGATAATACTCTGATGGGACAAATGAAGATTGACCTTGACCATTACAAGAACAAGTACCTAAAATTGGAGAAATATAATCATATCATAAAATGTGAACTTATTGAGACAAAGAAACACATTGAGAAACTTCACATGAGTAGTGACTTGATCGATGAAAAGAGAGAAAGACATAAACCTAAAGGTGATATGACTGGTATTGGCTTCAATGAAGCTGAATGTTCTAAGAATCCGAAAGAAAAATTTGATGCTAAAATTAATGCAAAAAAACCTATTCTTGAAGAACCTAAAGAACAGATCAGACCTTTGAGAGGTAGATGTGTTGGATGCAATAAGTTTGGACACATGAAGAGAGATTGCAGAGGTAATACCCCTTTCAAAACTTTTTCTAGTTATTCTTTTAATTGCAATACATATAGGCACAAGAAGACATAATGTAGGAAACTTGATCAAACTAGATACAAACAAGACAACAATAGAGGAGAATCAGAAGCTAAGATCATATGTTACAAATGTAACAACCTTGGAAACATTTCAAGGAATTGTAAATTGAAAGTCAATCAGTACAGTAAACCTCCTATATGCTATAAATGTAACAATCTAGGTCATATAGCTAAGTTTTGCTGGTATAATGGAGTAAATAACAAAAGATCACCACCTCTTATGGATACAAAGAGAAATGAAAATAATACTGGTAAGATTATGGAATAATACAAGAGTGATTTTGATAATTGTTTTAGGAAAGAAAAAGATAACAACAGTGGTAAAGTATGGAGAGTCAAAGAGTCTGATGATGTATTGGTTCAGGAAGAGACAATAGATGATATTTGATCTTTGCCTGATGCTAGCAAAGTAGAATTGACCTAATTGGTCGAGCATGGCCTTAGGGGGAGAATTTAATGAGCACAACAGAATATACCTAGCCCCTGATTATGTGGATTAATCTCTAGTGAGCTTAGGTATGATATTGGCTGACATCATGGAACCTATATCTAAGAGTGCAACATCGAACGATGCATATTTTATGATCGCGAGATTTACGACTGACTAGACAGTATTGGGTAATGTGATTTTTTAACACTTAATGATGTATAAAGAACCTAATGATTATCTATTTCCTTACCTTTGGATGAGTGGAAACCTAAGGAGATCAGAGAGTAGATAGATTCAGAAAATCTAGCAACTACTTTGTGTGATCGATCGAAGAGGAAACTCAGAATTTAGCATGTAAAATGTATTTACATCATTTACATCTACAGAAAATATGGATACACCTTTGATATATGATGTAGATCAACCTAGATCCAAATCTTAAGAATCATCCTTTCAAGTCATGTGAAGAAGACCCTAAAGGAGCATTTTCCTAGACACCGCATGGCATTTTACATGTAGAAGATATTAGGGCATACATTCATTGCAAGTATAATATACTGGGTATTGATGATATTTCTACTCAAATGGAGTACATGACTGTTAATTTAAAAATGAAAGATGAATTCAAACATATATATGAGTTAAGCATTATGAAAATATTGGACTTATATGAATTCAGTGAAGAGGAATTGTTCAAAATATTACTAAGAAGAGTTCATGATCAATTAATATGGATAGGAGAGCAACCTGTAAAGATTTTTAGTCAATTGATTTATGAAATTACTAGTTTCTTAAATACTGGAACTATCCCTATGGCTGAGAAGAACATAAAGAAAAAATTAGAAACCCTAACACATTTAAAATGGGACAGGAAAGCTATGACAGTTAATGATGTATTCTTAAAAGATGTCAGATTGATTGTGATGATACTTGGCAAAAAATTATACTATAGCAGTAGACATAAATCAGTATATGTAGGTGTTATCATGATGGCCTACAAAATGGTGAAAGAAAATACTACTTATAATCTATGTGAGGTTATAGCACAATAGTTTTTGGAGAATTTCAAACTAATCAAGAAGGAAAAGTCTAAAACCTTTTGATTTGGCTCACTCTTAATGCATATGTATATCCACATTGAGCACAAGTTTCCTGGCATGCACCCAAGTGGTTGGAGAAAAGGGATACCTACTGGTATTCAGATTTTTGAGAGCAACCAAAGATAGAATAGCACATGGGTTGATGGAGAACTATTTGGGATGATCAAGATTCTTGAAAGGAAAATGAAGGAAAGAATCAAAATTCCTGAAGAACTAGATGAAAAGTATAAGGACACAATTTGTTTTATGGTTGAGACAGACTATGTATGTTTTGAAGCAATTCTACCGAGGGTGAAATGGTGTTACTCTATGGGCTATGAAGTTAGTTTTGATTTCCTAACTATGCAGATTAAACATGTGTTGGCATCTAAGATAGATTCATTTGAGGAGAGATGGGCCACCTATGAGGAAAAGCTAGCAAAAGTAAGAGAAGAGCGAACACGAGGCATGAGGAAGAGGAAATTCAAAAACATTTTTGATGAATTTGGAACAAAGGCCGGTTTGACTAAAGAAGAATTGAGAGAAGTGAAGAAGAAGATAATAGAGAGATCTTCTGGATTGGAAATTACTTCTACTACAGCCCTTCCACCTCTAGAGATTGAACAGGTAACTATTCCACATTCTACTATTATTGATGTTACCACCCCTTCACCACCACTAAAGACATCACACGAAGAGGTAGTTAAGATTGTACCTTGGAGAAGCACTAGATCTACCAAATCGAATTCATCTCCTAAGGAACAAAGGACTAAAGGAGAAGAGAAGAAAATAGAAAAAGATACCACTAGTGATAGACAAGTATGGAAGCCAAACTTGAAAATGATTGAAAAGAGAGATATTGAGAAAGGGAAGCTAGTTTCAATAAATAAGAACTATGACAGGTGTGAGGAATCTAATAAGCTTAAGATTGAAGATATTGTAGTAAATCATTTACTTGTTTTCAAGAAGAATCTACTAGAATTATAGGGAAGTGTACTTGAAGAGCTTTATGGTAGACTGGAAGTAAGGAAACATCTTGCACACATTGAAGATGATGCTATTAGAAATCAAGCTATTTATGATATGCTACCAGTGGTTTCTATAAAAGAAATATAAAGATTACTTAATGCACTAAAACCGGGCTAGATTACTAAAGATTATGGAAAGAAAGTATGAAGAAGTTACAGAAGAGACTCGGGGAGCATTGGATCAGATACTTATGAATAATATTCTTGAGAAGGCTCCACCTCCTAAACCTACAATTCCTACACCCTTAGGAATCGGAGAGAGTTCTAAAACATCTGAGGCAAATCTTGAGTAGAGAAAAGATGATATGCAACCAGATTTCTATGTTTTTGGTGTGCCTGTGACTCTTAACACATCACTTGATGAGAAGGACCCATTTGCAGGTAGTATGAACAACAAAATTGTAGAGGAGAAGGAAGAATAGAAAGAAGAAGAACAGGAAAAGGAATAAAAAAAGGAGGAAGAGAATAATATTGAGTCTGAATAGATAATTGAGACTGAGATAGTAAAAGAGAAAGAGACAAGAAAAAGAGATAAACCATGAACCTGATACACCTACTAATAAGTTGTTGGCAAGTATGGATAGAATATTGAGTTCTGATGTTGATAGTATGGATGAGGATGAGTTGATGAGACTATCCTTCATCACATTCTCTAAAGCTAAGGAAAGATCTGAGAAGAAAGGAGATAAAAGATCTAAATTGATTACTAGGGCAGTAAATACAGTGAAAAAAAATCCTCCATATACCTATTTTAGTTCAAGGAAAAGATGAGGAAGAGAATCTGAGGTTGACACTAGATGATTTTGATAGTCACTATTAATCTTTAGTGAAGATTGTTGAAAAGAAGGCCGAGAAGAGTTATCTAGAGAAGAAGTTGAAGGATTTTTTCCAGTCTATCTTATGGGACTTGGGCATTCTAAGAGCATCTACAACTAAGGAAAGAACTATGTCACACATGGAAGGATAGTATATAGATATTGTATAAATCCTATTAGACATATTCAGAACATTGAAGACATTTTGGCAAAGGAAAGGGCTTCACTGAATATAATGATGGACATTTGTGAGACCTCCTCACAATATATATTAGAGATGGATAGAGATGTAAAAAAAACCTATGACAAGATTAATGTATTAGATATTGAGAAAGGGAGAGTCATGACAAGATTTTTTTTTTTGAAGAGTTTAATCACTCCTAAACTATCAATTCTTGAAGTGCATTTATCTGATATGGAGAAGACATTAGAGTCATTGACAAATTATATGCCTACAAAATTGAAA
This sequence comes from Thuja plicata, assembly GCA_018584345.1. NCBI lineage: Eukaryota > Viridiplantae > Streptophyta > Pinopsida > Cupressales > Cupressaceae > Thuja > Thuja plicata. Next base: position 1,441,340 of record MU224820.1, read on the forward strand.
GCCACAGAGAAATCATCTTATGCACTTAACAAACTAATTCATGTTAGTCAGCTATTGATTGATTCATGGAGCACTGAAGTAAATATCATGGAACACACCTTCCAGGATGTACTCAAACTGGTAAGAAAACACTGAAATACTACAAATTTGTAAATTTTGAACCTTTGTCATTATTGTTAAAGGGAGAAAAGAGAAGAAAAATGAGTTAGAATTCATTAGTATAAAATGATTATATATATATATATATATATATATGAAAGAAAAGAAAAAAAGGACAGTGAGTTGGGACACTTAGTCATTTTTCTCTAAGTGTTGCCATCAATGCCAAAGGTAGGGATTGATGTAAAGTGATGAGTTTTGTATTATTTGAGACACTTATAGGTTTTCATTTATGGAAACATATCTGGTATATTGATTTTTGTAATGAAGTTATGTTTTGCAGATATAGTCTTCAAAATGACTAAGCACAGAAGTAGAAAAACATAGTATGACAATATTATTTTGGCTAGTGAAGATCGAGTACAACGAGTTATGACTGGAGAGATTAGTAGAAGATACTATGGGGTATGCATGACCTCCACCTAAGATTTATTTAGTTTTGGAGCTGATTACAATGATTTGGAGAGATTTGCAGACAAGCGCAGACAACAGGACAACGTAACAGAGCAGTTGAGTAGCAGTGACAATTCAAGGAGTATAGTGTGGACTCCTGGAAAGCTAAGTTGGATTATAATTTTAGATAATCTATATTTTTTTTATGTAAGAGGGCCGACTTTTTATTTTCTATTTACATTATTTATTTTGTATTAAGAGCCAACTATGTGATATTGTTAAGAGAGTTGACTTGCTAATAAGAATGATATATATATATATATATGAAGAAATTTGGTAAAGGAAAGATATGATGGTGGAATTTTTATGAGAGAATGTATATGTGTATGTGCAAATAGTAGAGCAGAGGATGACAAAGATCATTGACGAACTATGAGTGGAAATATCTAAGCATTGAAGATGCTTGTTTTTGTTCATTATTGAGAACACTTTGTAACAAAAGTTTTGTTGTAATAGATGTAATCTTAGTTGGCCCCTAACAGGGTGTTGTATACCTCTAACAGGGTTGCTATTCCTCTAACAAGGAATTTTACTATGTAGTATTCATCTCCTAACAGGGCTAGGTCTCCTTATAGGGAGATTATACTTTAGTGCATTCTTGTGGGTACCATCCCCATTGGGGTTTTCCCTTGGACAAAGTTTCCTCGACAAAAAATAATGGTGTTATGAGTTCTGTGTTATTTGTTTATGTTCTTTTCATTTCAGCAAGCTTATGGTTTATGTGGAATTGGCTTAACATTTATTTTAAGTGTTGTAATACTGATTCACCACCCCCCCTCTCAGTATTACTTAATCCTAACATAAAAAAGTTTTTTTATCATGGAAACCCATGTTAGGGGAAAAACCATGGTAGGGATGACACCCACAAAGACTATACTCTGCAGAAATAAAGTCTTACAAATAGATATGGGGATTGCACATGCAATCAGGCTCATTTCCTAGAGGTCACTTCTCATTATAAAATTCCTTCTACTATAAAACTAAGGAAGACTCACTATGATGTAGGAGAATCTTGGGATCTTGTAAATCTTGCATCAACCAAAAATATTTCTCTTCTTTTTTTTTTCCATTTGGGTAGTTTTGGTGTTCTAGGTGGTGGTCACTCCAGTTGGCTTATTATCTAATGCAATATTATGGCTTTGTTCTAGACATCTTGGGGAACATTATTCTTTGATCTTAGTATATTTCATTCTATTTTGGAGAAGATATATTAAGATTGGTCTTGTCCTATTCTATTCTTCAGTTTCTCAACTGGTCTTGGTGTTTTCTGATCATTTGTTGATCTTCTAGTGGGAATCCCAATGTGTGATGGTGCCAACTCATTATTACAATTTTGGGTCGTGACATAATTGTGTAACACATTTTCTTCTTCTTAGAGGATGTGATCTTTTCTCACCGACTTGTGGCTTGCGATCTTGTATATATTTATAGTTTTAGGTTCTTTAGGGAGAGAGATTTTTAGTAGGTAGATTTGTGAGGTTACACTCTAGTATGGATCTATTTTTTTGGATTTAATCAGGCATGTGTGCTCTAGAATTTAACCTATCATGTGGCTAGGTATGTATGTTGTAAATATTGATTAGATGATAATATGAAGGCCAACAAGGCATGTTTTTTTTTCAATTCAGAGCTATTTATGAACTACTATTGTGTGTTTCCATTGTGTTGACTCTTGTTGCATGGATGGATTGTCTCCATTGGGAAAAATATTTCCATTACTACGTCAGGTGGTATCAAATAAATTTTTGTTCTTATTGTGGCAGTGATCTGAGACCCTAGACTTGTGAAGTTCCTAAAGCATTTCTTGTGAGGTAGAAGAGACTAGATATGTCTCACATCAACAAAGGACTTACGTAAGGGTGGCTGGATTAGGATTGCTTCCAAAGGTTGAATTGTTGTGTTGATATGAGGTTATCAAAGTGTGTGATGGTTGATTGTTTTCTCCTAGGATCATGATCTTTGGAAGGCTTGTTGAAGGATGGAAGAATGTAGATATGACCTATGGAAACTAAGGATTTGTGCAAGATGGATCAGAGAGTAGTTGTTTTTGATTGTGAAGCTTGGAGTGGTTGAGTTCCTTGAGATATCCTTTTGGTGGAAAGATCTCAATTTTGAGGCAAGCTGAGAACATGGTCAATATATTATTAAGTGAAACACAATTGAGATCTTACAGTTAGATCATTGAGAAGTGGTAGTTTCACCTTGTGATGGGAGAGAGGTCATTGGATAGGATGAACCATAGAAGTGTAGAGATAATGTTTGAAGATCTTTGGTTTGATTTGAGGTCTAATACTTGTAATGTCTTCGTTGATTTGAGGAGGAATCTTGAACCTGAGAATGAATGTGAAGAAGCTACTAAAGAGGTGAAGTGGTTGAGTTGGCATCTACTAGTCAAAAGGTGGATTTTTTGTCTTGTGAGAAGGATTTATCAAAGGAGGAGAAAGAATTTAGGGTTACTACTGGGATTGAGGTTAAGTTTGATGAGGTATGTACACCTATGGATTATTTGACTAAGATTGCAGACGATAAGGTAGATATGGTTATGGATGAGTTTCATGATATGTTGAATAGGTCTAATGAGATAATTAAGGAATGTATTTTATTGAGGAGTATAATGAGATTACTGATATTGAAGAAGTTGATGTTGCAGAAGTTGGAATTGAAATTCCTTTGGCTGAATCTAATAACCTTGTTGGGTTAGATGTTAAGTTTGATGATGTTTGCATTAGCGGTGTTACTATTGATTAGATTAGTGAGAATGAGAGGGCTTGTGATAAGAATCTTAATTGTGACTATGTGCATTGTGTTGATGGAGAGTTGTAGACTAACTTGTCTCAATTAGAGGATGATTTATTGTAGAGATTACCTAGAGGGTGTGAGAGACGAGATATCTATGTTTTTTATGATGTTGATACTAATTAGATTGATTATTTGGAAGAGGATGTTTTCTTCTATTATAGTGTAGGTATGGAAAGAGGGATTGTATTTCCTTGAAAAAGATGAGTACTTGAGCATGGGGGTGGATACGTTGAGAGTGAAGATGAAGACAAAGTTGATGGTGATGAATATAGATGAATGGCTAAAGGATAAGGGTGGTGGATTCAGTGATGTTCTTGATTTATCAATTGTTGATGGACTAATGATAGAGGGTGTTCAAATGTGTGAAGAGTGTGAGAATGAGTGGTTGAGGTTGATAAGTGGGTTGGTGAAGAAGAGTGAAGGTCTTGAGTTTAGTTTTGAGGCTAACATATCAGAAGAGGTAGATAGGTTGTGTGTGTTGGTTCATTTTCTTAATCATGAGAGTTGGGAAGCCTAAGTTCAAAATGAAATATTTTATCCAGTTATGGATTTCTTCTATAGTTGAAAAATGATAGGCTCACTTTTTATTAACCTCAGATGTCTGATGTAGGATCATCTTGGGATCTTAGCAATCTTGCATCAACCAAAAAGAATTCTCTTCTTGTTTGTTTGTTGTTTTGTTCCAGTTGGGAATTTTTTGTGTTCTACATGGTGCTCACTCTAGTTGGCTTATTTATCTTAAGATTGGTCTGGTCATATTCGGTTCAACAATTTCCCAGTTGGTCTTGGTGTTTTTTGATCATTTGCTAATCTTTCGATGGGAATCTCTATTTGTAATCATGTTAGCTCATTATTAAGGTTTATGCCAAAGTTATTGTATGATCAAATCACTTATCTCTTGCATTGGAGGTTACACCTAATGGTTTTGGGTCCAGACCTAATTGTGTAACATATTATTTTCTTCTTGGAGGATGTGATCTTTTCTACCTCACTTGTGGCTTGCGGTCTTGTATATATTTGTAGTTTTAGGGTCTTTAGGGAAAGATATTTTTAGTAGGTAGTTTTGAGAGGTTAGCATCTAGTATGGATCTAGTTTTCTAGTTGTAATCAAGCATGTGTTCTTTAGATTTTAACTTGGTATGTGGTTGGGAATGTATGTTGTAAATCTTGATCAGATGATAATATGAAGGCCTGCAAGGCATGTTTGTTGTTCATTTCTAAGCTATTTATTAATTGTTATTGTGTTTTTCTATTGTGTTGACTCTTGTTGTATGGTTGGACTCTCTCCATTGGGGAAACTCTTGCCATTTCTATGTCACATTTTATTATAAAATGATCACTACAATGACCTCATATTTTTGAAATGTCAAAATAACATCTGCTAATGTTGGATCACAGTTCCATGTAAGCTCAAATGTTGATATGAACAACAAACCAACATTGAATGCTCTGTTACCCTATTCTTCACAATCAGAATATTAGATCTCTACAAACCACATCAAATCATGTCTACTACATTTCTCTTCTTATTTTTCAACTATCAAACAATCTTTAATATCATCCACTCTAGTTAACAAACTCTAATCAATTGATTATATTAGTTTGCACAATAGGATTTGATCAAACAAGTCGGCTTTCCCTAAAATGTTCTTGGAAAATGTAAGATGTTTGAATAATTGGCCAAATACACAAATTCATCTTATTTGCCTCCAACAAAAAACAAAATATATGGCTAACTATGTGGGCTATATATTTAAAATATCAAAGTTAGTGCCAATTACAAATTCCAAAGTACGCAGAATGATTTAATACCATGCCGGCTTGCAACTATGTTAACTACTAAAATTGCTTCTTAGATCTTTAAAACCTTATCAAAAATCAAAATCGTACTTCCAAAACCAATGTGTAGCATTTGTGTACATGCCTTTTGTTTCCCTTAGATGTGCGCTAAAAAATATTTTCTCTATAGATTTTATCGGACCTTTTTGTGTATCCTAACAATGTACTCTATTCTGCAGCCTAGACTTAGTGAGATCTTCAACTAACTTCTGGAAGAGGCTCCAAATATTTCATGCATATATATACTATGTCTATACATCATTTATTTTCTATCAATGAAAACATATGATAATAATAAGTATTCTATATAGTATCTCTTGCCAACAAAGATAGTCATTACCTAGGATGATTGAAATATTATGGATGAAGTCATCGTCCTCAAAGAAGAAAATGTTTCTCAATTTGTCATGATTGACGTCCCCATAAAAATATTCCATTTTTTTCAAAGTGATAAGGGAGAATTTGGCCAACATTTTTCTTACAGTAAAAATCTCCATTGTAACTATATATTTTTACTTGATTTGGAAATTGAAATTCTAGAGGCTTTATAGCTGAAAATCATTAAGTCCCACACGAGTAATCAAGAGCCAAATATTTTCTATTTTGTAAATTTGAATAAAGTGTACTAAATTTTATTTTTTAAACCTTAATCCATGTCAAGATAGTTATGTTGCATAGATCAAATGTTAATAAAATTAGTTGATGTGACGATAATTTTATTTGATTTGACTGCTTTATTCATATCTATGTAGACATATGTTCCCAATTCATAGTTTTGTAATTTTATAGTTGTGGAAAGAGTGTTATTTGATTTTAATGGTGCAAATATGTGTTCCCCTTGAACAAAATTAACCAGAACCATCAGCTTCCATGGGTATTTCCCAAGATTTTTTTATTAATGTAGATCAAAAAGAAGATGTGGAAGAAATAGCTCAAAATTTTCAACTTGAGTCATACCAACCAATGAAAGAGGGTAATGATGATATTATGAAAACTGTTGAGTAGCTTGATGAAGATGTAAGAAGGAGGGTTGGTGAGGATTTTATTGGTGATGGTGAATTTATTAAATCTTCTAAATTTAAGATGTTTTTTTACATTACGAAAGCAAAAGAGTTAATGAAGAAGATTGACATATTCTAAATATCATTGACCCCCAACTCTAGATAGATATCTAGATAGATAGGGAGGTTGAGCTAAATCTATAAAAACCAAGGATAAAAGGGTTGAAGCTATAGAGGTTTTATGGAAAATTTTTAGAATAGAGCTACATAAAATAACCCCAAGAAAGGGGAGGAAAATCTTGAGTGATGATGGTTTCTTATTTTTTCCAAGTGTGGATATATCCACATGTATTTCATTTGATAATTTAAGAAGATATCAGGATATTTATTATAGAATTAGTGATGAAGGAATGGATAAGTTGTGTTATGGGTCTAATTTTAACCCAAATGATAACACATTGGCATTGCGGTTCTTGTATCCCCCAAAATAAGAGGTCAATTTCAATATGTAACCCTTAGGAAATCTTTGGTCAATTTATTATGTATAGGTTAAAGTGTGTCTCTTTAGAGAAAGCGTCATATTTAACATTACACAATGCAATGTTAAATAAAGTAAAAGTTGATGAGCTATCCTAGTTGGTAAAGGGATTAAATAATAAAATAAGTGAATTGAAAAGGAAATTGAATACATATCCTGGACATGGATTATTATTGGAGGCTGATGTTTCGAAATTGAAAAATAATATTTCTTTGGAAAGGAAGGGAAGGACTAAGGTAGAGAAATAACTCCTAATTGTCTAGCAAGAAAATCTAGCCATGAAGAAGGAATTGAATTTGTCAAAATGAAAAATGGTCAGGGAAATAATTAAATCTAAATACCAACAAATGATACCCCATTTGCATGGTTTTTGGGATACATACCAAGATGTGGTCAAACTGGAAAAGAAATAAAGGAAGATAGAGTTTGATTTGAAACTGAAAAAGAAATATTTGGTCAGAAAGAGAACATTGCTACAAAGTTTAACAAAGCATACCGAGGATGGAAACCAATGGAATTAAGTGATGGAAGGGATAAACATACATTTGGAAGTGGTAATAATCAATTGGATAAGAAATTTTTTATCATAAGAGTTTATTCAAGACATATATAAAATCCAATAGCTTGTATGGCACATTACCTCCCCCATTCTACAAGGGAATGAGAGAAGGAAAGATAGAGGATGAATGTCAATCAAAATTTCCACAATATATTTTGAACCATGTTGTGGATAATGCCATTGATGATGTAGATGATTTGGTAAATAATTTTTACATTCAACTTGATGGACTTTATCTTGTGGAATTTGAAATAAAGGAAATTAACAAGATAAATGCAACATCAGCAATGCCAAAGTATGAGTGGTCCAGAAACTAGCTAATGTGAAATCTAATGTCAAATATTGGAACAAGAATGTCCATGGTGACATCTTCCAATCCAAAAATAAAACCAAAATGGACTTGAAAGAAATCCAGGAGGAAAATCAAAGGAATGGCCTAACTGAAAACCTAAGAACTCAAGAGAATGTTATCCTTGTAGATTTTCACAACATTATAGCTAAAGAGGAGACGTTTTGGAGGCAGAGATCCAGATCTCTTTGGTTGAAAGAAAGAGATAAGAATACCATATTTTTTCATCTTACTGCTCTTAAACACAAGGCAATAAAAAAAATCCATTCCTTGTCTGCTACCAAAGGTAAAATTACTAAAGAAGAAGAAATAAGGGAAGAAATGATGGGGTACTTTGCGACCTTGTTTTCTAAAGATTAATGTATTAAATTAGAAGACCAAAGGAAATTACTTTCTTTGATTCCTTGTAAAATGGATAATTCCTCCAATGTTCTCCTAAAAGATATTCCTTCAGACACTAAAATCAAGAAGGCTATTTTTTCTTTTGAAGGAGAGAAATTTTCAGGTCCTGATGGGTTTCAAATATTTTTCTTCCAGCAATTTTGGAGCATCACTGGGAAAAATGTTTGTTCAACGGTAAAAGAGTTATTTGGAACTAAATCTATCCTTAAGGAACTAAATTCAACTTTTATATCTCTCATTCCTAAAATATGTGGAGCTGATAGGGTTGATGGCTTTAGACCAATAAGTCTTTGCAACTCCTTACACAAAATCATTTCAAAGGTCATGACTAATAGACTTCTGAGATTATTACCTAATATGATCTCTCCTCAACAAAATGGTTTTGTTCCAAGAAGATAGATCCTAGACTCTCTTATGGTGGTGCATGAGAATATTCATTCTCTTCATGCCTCTAAAAAAAAAGATTCTTGATGAAATTGGACTTGTCAAAAGCCTATGACAGAGCGGACTGGTCTTTTCTGTCAAATATCCTTAGCTCTTTTGGCTTTGATAAAGATGTGATAAGAATAATAATGCAATTGGTGTCTACGGTGACTTCTTCTATGCTTGTTAATGGGGGATCTTCCATTTTCTTCCATCCCACAAGAGGTTTGAGAAAAGGTGATCCCATCTCCCCCATTCTCTTTTCCATAATGGTAGAAATCCTTGGGAGATACATCAATAGTATGGTTATAAAATGTCAGATTTCTGGTCTCCAACTCTCCTCTGCTCTGCAAAAATTTTCTCATGAATAATTTGTGGATGACACTATCATAATGGGGGAAGCCTTTGTTAAGGAAGAAAGGAACATGAAAAAGGCTTTGAATACTTATACTAATGCTTCTGGTCAATCTATTAACTAGGAGAAGAGTTCTCTTTTTTTCTGTAACACTACTGAAGAAAGACAAAGGAAGATCTCTACCATTTTGGGGTGCAAGATAGGGAATCTGCCCTCTACCTATCTGGGACTCCCTCTATGTCATAAACTAGATGATTCTTTATGGAATGGTATCCTTGACCATTTTCACAACCAGCTGGTAGGATGGAAAGGAGATACTCTAAGTCAAGCTGGAAAAGTTCAGTTTCTAAAATCTACTCTCCAAAATCTCCCAGTCTATGCTCTCAGTCTTTTTAAAATTCCTCATAAGTTTGCATACTTGATTAAAAAAATTCAAAAAATATTTCTCTGGTCTCGAGTTGAAGAGAAGAAGAAGTTAAGTCTTGTAGCCTGGGAGGTGGTGTGTAAACCTAAGAAGTTTGGAGGGTTGAGTATTAGAAGCATTAAAAATGCTAATAAGTCTTTGCTAGCTAAACAGTGTTGGAGAATCTTTGAAGAGGAGAAGGAATGGAATGCTATTATCAAGAGAAAATATCATCTGAACTCTTTGGAGGATATGCCAAGGAACTCTTTGGATATCAAAGGTTCTTTTGTTTGGAACAACATTAGGAAAGGTAGGGACCTGACTAGAAAAGGGATAAGATGGAAGTTGGGAAATGGCAGGAAGATACATTTCTTGAATGATAACTGGCTGAAGGAAGAATCTCTTAATGAGAAGCAAGAATGGATGCCAATGATTCTGGATTGTAAATATATAGTTTGGGAAAAGGTTTCTGATTATTGGATCAATTAGAAATGGGTGGACCTTAGCTCCTTTGATGAAAACCTCAATTTGGTCAATAAGCATCTTAATATTTGGTTTGTAAGAGAAAATGAACAAGACTCTTTGATTTGGGGTCCAGAGGCTAATAGAAAATTTTCTGTCTCTTCAACTTCAGCCCTTCACTTCTCCCAGGAAGATCACCCTATTAGTTATTAGGTATGGAACAATAATCTAATACCTAAAATTAACATGTTTTTCTAGCTTCTTGTTCAGAAAAAAATTATTACTATGGACAATATTTGTAAAAGGGGATTTAGTATGCCTAATAGATGTATTCTATGTTGTTCTAAAGCTAAAAATTGTAACCATCTTATGATTCATTGTACTTATACTTGTAAAGTGTGGAGCTCTGTCTTCAATCATTTCAACCTGGATTGGGTGAAACCTAATAACTTCTAGGACATGGTAAAACAATGGAATTTCCCCCTTAATGGTAAAGAAGCCAAAGACCTTTGGAGGTTGTTTCTTCCTCACTTCACTTGGAGAATCTGGAAGGAGAGAAATAACAAAATATTCAGAGAAAAAATCTCATCCTATGAAATTTTGGCCAATAGCATTTGCAGAAGTTTGCTGGAAAATTTCAAAGGTTATCTTCCTAGAAACTCCCCTTGTAAGAACACTCAGAGTTTGAATGATATTATTAATAGGAAAAATCAGGGGCAGAAAGACAAGGATTTAAATTTGAGGGAAAACACAAGATGGTCTGCTCCTCTGATTTGTTGGGTCAAAGGTAACTTTGATGGGGCAGCTAAAGGGAATCTGGGAAGAGCTGGAGTGGGAGGCATAATAAGAGACTCTACTGGAAATTGTTTGGGAGCTGTTGCAGCCCCTCTGGGAGTTCAAAAAAATCATGTTACTGAAGTGATGGCTGCCCTTCAAGTTGTCATGATGGTTAAAGAAATGGGTTATTCAAATTTTTGGTTGGAGGGAGATTCTCTAAACATAATAAACTATATTAAGGGTAAGAATGAGGCTTCCTGGACTATTAGCTACATAATTGAAAAAATTAAATCTTTAATGCTCCTTTTTAAAGAAAGACACATAACCCATGTGTTTAGGGAAGGAAATAATATGGCGGATGGCTTAGCTAATGTGGGGGCTAAAATTGACATCATCCAATCATGGAGAGGGGAAGAGGATCTCAACATGGAGATTTTATGTCTTATCAGGTACGATAAGATTAACCATATTGAAGGCTCAATTAATAAATATAATTAATGATGAGTATATCACTTAAGATTAAGTGTGATGATAGTTTTTAGTCGAGGGATGTGATATTCATGAAGAATGTGACTTCACACAGTTTGTGTGTTTTACTTAGCATTTTGAAACAAAAAATTACAACAATCTTATGTTTCAGTGTCCTGCGTTTCAGCCCATTCACTCTCTGAAAGTTCAAAAAAATTCAAGCATTATGGGGGTGGTCTAAAGAGGGAGGATTCGATGGACTCTACGAAGTGGAAACTTTTATACACTAAATTTTCACCCTATTCAAGCTCTCTTGGTCTTGATAATCTAGTATAACATGGGAATCACTTCAAGGTTGTGGGACCTATGCTAACTTGAAGTGAAGCCTCCAGATTATAGGCTGGTTCCTCTTGAATAATAACCTAATCTTCTCTTGACATGAAAAGTAAATTTTGAAGGAAAATGGATAAAAGGAATGTTGAAAGGGAAATGACTGATAAGAAAACTATCCTACTAGGTGATACACCGAAGGTAATTTTCTGAATTAAAACACAGTAATCAATCTTAGAAAGAGGACTTGAATCTAATAGAACACAACTTTCTAGATAGGCTTGCATAAGTATTTAATAGAGAGGTTTGAGATAAATAGAGGCTATTAAGGGAAAAATATGATTTCACAAACAATAACATATTCACTATAAATAGACACAGGCTATGACCTGTAAACAAACATCCATTTTTGCAATCATGCACAGGAATGAGACAAAATGACATGGGACTGAAGAATATCCACAAACTCATCTAAATCAGATCATTCATAGTAGTACACAATATTATAGAAAGACAAAGGTCTCAAGAACTCCAAGTTCATTCCAATACCGATCTTTGTATTATATTCCAGTAAGAGAAGTACAAACAAGAAGACCTAGGGATAGAAAGAATGTCACAAAAATCCTTTGCAATATTTGCAATTCAATGAGATAAATAACACATGAAAAATTAGGGGCAAAGAGAATGCCACAAAAATCTTACACTAGTTGGAAAAATCTAAGCTAAAAATCTTTAAAACTAACTTATATACATGTTCCTCCTAGAACGCGGGCTCAAGAAACATCTGACTCTATAAATTAGGGTTACAATAGATTTTGCATTAAACAATACATAAACCCTAACTCTGTCAATTCTACTCATAAATGCAGCTAAGAAATATCTTGTTAGATCAGATATGTTTTGAAATATTTCCTATCACCATAAATGTAGTCTAAAGAAGATGGCTCGATCCATCTCTCTTCCTGCAGCTTGAAATATTGCGCCACCGCTTATAGACTCTGAGAATCAGATCTTTTGAATTTTAAATATTTGAATAAGAAACTATCATAGGTTGCGTGAGATGATCTTATCAATGGCTCAAAAATCCTTGACCTTTCTATATAAAACACAACCGTCAATCTTTATCTTATATTCATTGCTACCTTTACCCCTAACTCTGGCTTGACCCACCTCTAACCCCTAGTTACTAAAATCCTTCATGTCGCTGAGTCTCTGATCTATTTTAGTAAATCTGAGTTTCCTTGGAGACTACACGACTACTGTAAGATCAAGATGAGATCATAAGATCATCGCTAAGTCTCGTAACCTTAAGAGAATATTCCATTTTATTTAGAGATTCATCTACCAGTGTAAGCTTAGATCTCAAATCAATGACTATCGTGAAGTTTTGTTCACTTTCAAGTGTATTCCATTTTTTCATGAGACTTTGCGACTACATACATAATACCTCAGTCCCTTATCTTCCATGCGTCGATCTACCATTTACCCATGGTCTAAATAAAAATCCATTTGACCTTTTGACCAATCTCTACTTCTAACCATGAGTTCATTTAGGGACTTGGCAACTGTATAGTCTTGCAATCTCTTGACATTTTTCTTAATCATGGTTACCTTAAGAGACCTGGCGACTGGAAGCTTTTAAGTCAACTCAGCCCAGACGTAGGTCACATCTGTAGTTAGAAATACATTAAGTCATGATGTCTCTAAACACTTTGCTTAACTGCAGCTTTATTACGAGACTCAGTGACAACCATAAGATTACATCAGGATCGGACGATAGTCGCTAGGTTTGAGATCAAAATAGAATATTCCTTCTCTTATAGAGACTGTGCGACCAAGGAAATCCCATGATTGTTGAATGATTTGGAATATTCCCTCCCCCTTGTCCAACTAGGTGACTAAAGGACATTTGAAATGCGCACATGAATTAAAAGGAACTTAAGTTTCCAAGAAAAGGTAATGAAGGAATAGAAGAGGTCGTGGACCAACTAGGGTTTATACCAAATTTGCATAGGGTTTTCAATACTTAGGTTTTTTTCATGAATAAGGGTAGCCAGAGGCCTAGAAATTTGCAGAGGGAAAGATTAAGACAAGGAAACATGAAAAAAATACAAGTTGGGCTCTACCCTCGTGGGAGCCACATTTATCCCCACTTGTAGCTAAATTTGATAGGATGGGGAAAATTTGGGTAACATTCTTGGCAATTTCTACTAGATGTCAGCCTGCTAGACATTGAGAACCAGTGTCCTTTGACATCCATTGGGCATGGATTCATCTTATGAGTAAAATAGAACCTTTTGTAAAATATTGAAACTAGGGAGAGGAACTGCGAACTGTGCACAAGCACTTTTTTAAAAGAAGGAAACTAAACTAGAAAGCAAGAAAAAAAAGGGAAATCTAATTATAGGGTAGGGAAAACTTCAAAACAAGGCTTGAGATGGAAACCATTAACTGATATTGGTAAGGCATCTCCTTCAAGTGTTGAAAATTTAAATTCATTATGTCCCTTTCTCTCTATGCTTATAAATGGTCCACCCCAAAAGGAATCAAACTTTGAATGTCTGTTAGGCTTGGACTTGGATTCATCCCACTTGAGGACAATATCTCCAATATTGATATTTTTGGCACTAGCCTTCTTATCAAAATTCTTCTTAGTCTGTATTTGTTGGAATTCCATGTTTTGCATAGACTTGTTTCTAATATCTTCTAGCTCCATGAGTTGAGCATACCTTACCTGTAAGGGATCTCCTTCTTCAAAGAGAAAAAATTGTGTGGCAAGGTCTAATGCTGGAAATTCTATTGAAATAGATAATCTGGCCTCTTTATCATATACCAGCATCTAAGGAGAATTCCCAATGACTTTCTTTGGGGTTATCCTATCTATCCATGAGGTAGATTTGAGCTTGGAATGCCAGTCTCTTTGGTTTTCTTGCAAAGTATTCTTAATAATTCTTATCAGGTTCTTATTTGTAGACTCTGCTAGGCCATTACCCTGGGGGTAATAGTTAGAACTAGTATTCAGATAAATACCATTCCTAAGTGCCCATTAAGTCACTCTGAGGCCTGTGAATGCAAGTGAATTATCTGAAATAATTGAATCTGGAGTGCCAAATCTATGAATGATGTCATCATAAAAGCTCAGGATAACACTCTCATTGGCCTCTTTTAGTGCAATAGCTTCTATCCATCTAGTGAAACAATATGTTACAGTTATAATCCATTTATGTCCTGCACTCGATGGAGGTTTTATTAGGCCTATTAAATCAATGCCCCATTTTATGAAGGGTTTTTCTATTCTGATTGGTTGGAGGGGCAGAGCTGCAAGTTTTTCTTTTCCTGCAAACATGGCACACTTGATGCACTTTCTTACATGATCATGACTATCCTTGAAGATAGATGGCCAATAGTATCTGACCCTCATGATCTTGAGAGAAGTGGTCCTGGGAGAAAAATGACCTCTAGAAGGTCCATCATGAAATTCATTTAGGATATCTACCACTTTTTCTGAATCTATGCATCTTAAGAGGACACCATTATTATCTGTTCTAAAAAGAACTTCATCAATTAGCATAAAGGGTATATATTGCAACCTCTAATATCTTGTTTTGGTTGAATCTAAATTTTCAGGGCACTCACCTGTCCTTAAAAAATGAACCATGTTAGAAAACCAACCTTCTGCCTTGGCATGTTCTTCTATGTAATGCACAACTAGGGATGCATTCTCTTGTTCTGGATTTTTTGAATCTTCATCCCTTGTCAAATGCTCACAAAGAACTCTTCCTCTAACCAGCTTAGTGATTTGGATATCAATGTCATATTCCATGACTTTGGTAATCCAACCAGTTCTTTTTTTGTTCAGGTCCTTAGAAAGCAAGAACTCTTTAACACTAGGATGAGTAAATTTCAATTGTACCTTGTTGTGAGTTAATAGATATCTGAACCTTTTGAGACTTTTCACCATAACAAGTACATGTTTCTCTACAAAAGAGTATCTCTGTTCATACTCTTCTAGGCCTTTGCTAAAGAAAGCAATACACTGCTCCAATCCTTCTAAGTTCTCTTGAGTTAGTATTGCAGATATGGCATCAGGGCCTCCGTAAGCATAAAGGATAAAATCCTTATTGAAATTAGGATTCAAAAAGGCAGGAGCCTCTGTCAAAGCTTCTTTGATGGCTTGAAAATTGGCCTTTCCTTCTTTTCTCAAGCCAAAAACTGAGTTCTTCTTCAACATAGATGTCAAAGGCTTTAGTAAATCTACAATGTTAGGCAAGAAACGCCTGACAAAATTAATCCTCCCTATGAAAGATTGAAGAATTTTGTTTTTATGTGGGAGTGGGAGCTCTAAAATAGCTGCAATCCTCTCAGGGTCAACTATAATTCCTTCTTTGGATACAATATATCCCAATAGTTTTCCTTCATGGACTGCAAACATACATTTTTTGGGATTAAGAGATATCCCAAACTCTCTACACCTTTCAAATATTTTCCTCAAATGTTTGATATGGTCTGCTGCATGTTTAGAATAAAGAGTTATATCATTTAAATAGACTAGTACAAATTTGAACATGAGGCTCTTAAAGGCCATATCCATTACCTTTTGAAAAGTAGCACCTGCATTCAACAAACCAAAAGCCATCTTTTGATAAGCCATGGTTCCCCATTTGGTTGTAAATGCAGTCTTATATTGATCTTCTTTATGAACTAGGATCTGATTGTACCCTGAATAGGCATCCAATAGTGAGAAACATTTTGATCCAGAAACCCATTGTAAGATCTGTTCCATAGATGGAAATGGATGGCAATCCTTTAGGGATGCTCTATTTAGATCCCTAAAATCAACACACAGTCTTAGCTCCCCATTCTTCTTCCTGAAAGGAACAAGGTTGGAGACCCAACTAGTATGCTCAATGGGGTAAATTATACCACTTCTATTAATTTGAGAACCTCTTTATGCATAAGTGGGTCAAGCTTGGGGTTGAAATGTCTTTGCTTCTATCTTATTGGTTTGGAATTTGGTTCCAATTCAATTTTATGTTGAGAAAGTGTTGGGTTAAAACATTTGAGATATTCATATTGCCAAGAAAATATATCACCAAATTCTTGAAATAATTGTACATAAGCCTGCTTTTCTAAATCGGTATTAATGTTTCCAATTTTAAATATTTTACTTGGCTCCAGTTCTAGGTCAATGCAATATTCTTTCTGGACTACCAGACCAACTTTACTTTTTTTGCTTGGTCATCTCTGTTGAAGACGGATTCTAGGGTGACTAGCCCTTTTGGCATTTTATTTTATTTAAGTTGCACCACTTGGTCTCCATAGTTCAGCATCAATCTGTCTTGGTTATGCTCTGAAAAGACATCTTCCTCAAATAAGAATTGCATAATTTTATCATCATTGTCAAATACTTGCCAATTGACATCATTATCAGGAATAGAAGGCCTAACAACCACTTTAATATGTTGTTGATCCTTTTCTTTTGAAATATTGTTAGGAATGTCATACTGGGATCCAACTATAGCTAATCTATCTGCATTCTAATTTAATTTTGTAGGGATTGTAATAATATTGAAAGCATTGAAATCTTCAATTGCATCCCAAAATCTATTCTTGTATGTTCTCATTATGTCACTTTTGGTTTCACTTATCCCTCTCACTTGGCTGACAACTAACTGACTATCACCATAAACTCTTAGGGCCTTGATCCCTCTCTTTTTAGCCCACTCCAATCCATTCACCAGGCTCTCATATTTAGCGGTGTTACTAGTGCAAGAGAAAATGAATCTAAAACCTATATAATATTTGTCCCCCTTTGGGGAAATTAGCATAGCACCACCTCTAGAGCCATGTTTTCTTCTAGAACCATCAAAGAATAGATCCCAAACTTGGTTTCTATGGTCTTCTGGCTCAGTATCTGCCTTGAGAATGTTTGTCTCTATGGATTGATGTTCTTGTAATAAATAGTTTCCCAAATCAGCATCCCAAATGAGATTGGCTTGGGCTTCTGAAGCTTTCTCTGATTTTAAATCATCTAGATAGATATCAGGGATATCTTCTATCTTAGTTTTTTCTTCTCTGATGATTGGGAAATATTTACTATCAAGTGCAAGGTAGCTTGTATTGAGTAAATTGGACACATAAGGTTCTATATGATGTGTTTCCAATGATTTAGACTTGATAGTAACCTTGGTTCCATATCTTGTATGGAAAAGCATATGAGACCAGTCAGAAGAAAGATAGCCTCCTATCTTGCTTGTAAACTTCCTTGATAAACATATGGAAAATAAGACAGGGAGGTCTATGATGTATATGTCAAGTAGGATAGAAAAATTGGGGCTTGCATAAAGAATCAAGCTTGTGTCCTTGGCCAAACCTATGGTGTTTACTGAAGAACCATCAAGTTGGGTTACCTTCTTTTGGAAAGGTTCATATTTAAGTCTTAATTGGTTAGCCACTTTCTTGGGCATGAAAGAGCTAGTAGCCCTACTATCTACCATACAATTTTGTACTAAAGATTTTCCAACTATTAAAGATACATAGAAGGGAGGTGGTTTTAAGTTCCTACCTTGCATGGCATTTTACTTGGAGTTTCTACTTGTAGTCTCCTCCTTTTGATCAACGTTGACCAACACTGGTTTAGCAACTTCCTTTGTAAACTGCAGAGGAATTACCTCTTCAGTCATTGCTTTATTCAATATTTCAGGCTATCTTGGAATAGCCAAGGAGTCCCACATAGACATAGTGACACTTACCTTCTTCATATTGTCTACAATGTTGAAAGGCACTATTGTGTGTTCTCTTTGGTGTGTCTTCACTATGATAGGCTTGACCTCCTTAGGAAATTGGCCTTCCTTGGCTGGAGCCTTCCTTAGTATGATAGGAACAGAAGGATGTAATGTATCTACAAATTTAGTAGCTTTAGCTTCATCTCCTATTCACTCTATGTCTTGAGCTCTCCTTTTAGACCGAGTGTTGGCTACTATGGTGGATTCACCATTTATTCCAATAAATTCTAGTTGCTCCCAATGGAAGAGAGCACTCTCATTGTGTTATGCTTCTTTCTATAGAGATGACTCACTAGAAGAAGCCTCTGATTGAGTAAGTGAGGCATTTTGAACCATCAGTGCTTGGTTCAACCATCCATTTAAGTATGTATCATGATTATGTGGTTTATTACAAGGAAAAAACCATTCATTTTCCAAGAATATATTATTATGACTTGGAACTATGTCTCTTGTTGGATTTGTAGAACTAAGAGGTGTGGGATTATATGGTTGAAATGGCCTCTGATTGAAGTTCTACCTTTGACCTTGGTAATTTCCTTGATATGGTGGCCTATTCTGCTGATAAGATGGTCCCTGATTTTGATATTGTTGGTTGGGACTTTGAGTCTGTGGCTAAAAGGGTGGTCTATTTCCTTAATTCTACTTCTTCAAATTGGTCAACTCTTTGGTTAGAGTATGTTACAGATTTTTCATTTCTTGTTGACCACTTTGTAACAAGATATTAGTTGCTTGTTGATCACTTTTCATTTCTTGCAGTTCTTGGTGCTTTGGATTCCTCATGACTAGTACTGGATTCAGGTTCTACTATAGTGCGTATGGAGTATATGCAGGGATACTCAAAGGCATGTTGGGCTGAATATTGGGAAAAAAAAGCATGGGCGGCCATTGGGCTATCATGCCTGCTTGGATTAAACAATTTAAAGCCCTAACAACAATGTCAAAGGCCTAAGGCAATGAATTACCTCCCATGGATTGGATCATGACATAGATATTTCTATTCAGACTTCTTAAGAAATATAGGAAGGCATGGTCAGATGAAGGTCTTACTGAGATAGGGATTCTATTCCACGTCTAGAGAAATCTATTATTAAAGTCTATTGAACAAATAGATAGGGTTTTAAATCATCCTAAGGCCTTACCTTTGAAAGAGGCTGCTAAAATCTTGGTACCCACATCTTCCTTTACGATATGATGCACACTGCATATGGTGGCTACATCTCTTATGTGTTCACATGCATTTTTTGGTCCTTCTCCTGTAAAATTAGGAAGACTCTTGAGTGCTGCTAAGGGCACATCATGATGTTGAGAAAAGCTTAATGGACTTCCTTGATTAAAGGGCATAAAGGAAAACTACCTGGCCATTGTAGGAGTTGTTATCTGTCGGGAAGAAACTGTGTGAGATGTATTTGGGTAAGGTAGTGGAGCTAAATCTTCTTGTAGCTCCCTAGTTAGGGATCTTCCTCTCCTTCTTGAATGGAAAGGAAAGGATCTCTTTTCTGTAGTAGGTGGTGTAGAATGTACCCTCCTTGTAGGGGATTCTCTTTGAGAAAATCTACAATAACTTCTAGTCAGGGACACCTGTGAAAAATTAGAGGGCTTTGAGCTCCTTGTCTCAACCAGTCTCATAAAATTTTGAACAAGACTGGATCTTCTGTTCTCTACACCAGTCAAGTCACCAAATATGCTTGAAAAGAAACCTCTTTAGGTCAATACCGTGCAATCAGCATATCAAAGATATCATGGCCTTGTAAATACACTTCTTTTACTAGTGAGTCCCACCGAGTGTGCCAGAATTGTTATACACTAAATTTGCACCCTATTCAATCTCTCTTGGTCTTGATAATATAGGATAACATGGGAATCACATCAAAGTTGTGGGACCTATGCTAACTTGAAGTGAAGCCTCTAGATTCTAGGTTTGTTCCTCTTGGCTAATCACCTAATCTTCTCTTGACATGAAAAGTAAATTTTGAAGGAAAAGGGATAGAAGGAATGCTGGAAGGGAAATGACTGATAAGAAAACTATCCTATTAGGTGATACACCCAAGGTAATTTTATGAATTAAAACACAACAATAAATCTTAGAAAGAGGACTTGAATCTAATAGAACACAACTTTCTAGATAGGCTTGCATAAGTATTTCATAGAGAGGTCTGAGATAAATAGAGGCTATTCAGGGAAAAAGATGATTTCACAAACAATAGCATATTCACTATAAATAGACATAGACTATGACCTGCAAACAAACATCCATTTTTGCAATCAGGCATAGGAATGAGACAAAATGACAGGGGACTAAAGAATATCCACAAACTCATCTAAATCAGATCATTCATAGTAGTACACAATATTACATAAAGAAAGAGGGTTCAGGAACTCCAAGTTCATTCCAATACCAATCTCTATATTATATTCTAGTAAGAGAAGTACAAACAAGAAGACCCAGGGATAGAAAGAATGTCACAAAAATCCTTTGCAATATTTTCAATTTAATGAGATAACTAACACATGAAAACTCAGGGGCAGAGAGAATGCCAAAAAAATCTTACACTAGCAGGAAAAATCTAAGATAAAAATCTTTAAAACTAACTTATATACATGTTCCTCCTAGCACACAGGCTCAAGAAACAATCTGACTCTAGAAATTAGGGTTACAGTAGATTTTGCATTAAATAATATAGAAACCCTAACTCTATCAATTCTTCTCATAAATGTAGCTAAGAAATATCTTGTTCGATCATATATGTTTTGAAATCTTTCCTATCACCATAAATTCAGTCTGAAGAAGCTAGCTTGATCCATCTCTCTGTTTGTAGCTTGAAATATTGTGCCACCGCTTGTAGACTTTGAGAAAAAGATATTTTGAATTTTAAATATTTGAATAAGAAATGGTCACAAGTGGCATGAGATGATCTTATCAATGATTCAAAAATCCTTGACCTTTCTATTTAAAACACATCTGTCGATCTTTATCTTATATTTGTTGCTATTTTTCCCCCTAACTTTGGCTTGACCCACCTCTAACCTCCGGTTATTGAAATCCTTCATGTCGCCGAGTCTCTGATATATTTTAATAACTTTGAGTTTCCTTGGAGACTACACGACTACTGTAAGATCAAGACAAGATCAAATGATCATCACTAAGTCTTGTAACCTTAAGAGAATATTCCATTTTCTTTAGAGACTCAGCGACCATCGTAAGATTAGATCTCAAATCAATGGT
This sequence comes from Thuja plicata, assembly GCA_018584345.1. Classification (NCBI taxonomy): domain Eukaryota; kingdom Viridiplantae; phylum Streptophyta; class Pinopsida; order Cupressales; family Cupressaceae; genus Thuja; species Thuja plicata. The sequence continues at coordinate 1,462,665 of MU224820.1, forward strand.
TGTCATGAAGTCGTGCTCACTTTCAAGTATATTCAATTTTTTCATGAGACTTTGCGACTGCATACATAATACTTGGGTCCCTTTGAACTTTTGACCAATCTCTACTTCTGACCGTGAGTTCATTTAGAGACTTGGAAACTACATAGTCTCATAATCTCTTGACACTTTTCTTAATCATGGTTACCTTAAGAGACCTGGCAACTAGAATCTTTTAAATTGACTCAGCCCAGACTCAGGTCACATTTGTAGTTAGAAATACATTAAGTCGCGATGTCTCTGAACACTTTTCTTAACTACAGCTTTATTACAAAACTCAGCCACAACCATAAGATTAGATTAGGATCGGATGATAGTCGCTAGGTCTCAAGATCAAAACATAATATTCCTTCTCTTATTGAGACTGCATGACCATGGCAATCTCGTGATTGCTGAATGATTTGGAATATTCCCTTCCCCTTGTGCGAATGGTGACTAAAGGACATTTGAAATGTGCACATGAATTAAAAGGAGCTTAAGTCACCTGGAAAAGGTAATGAAGGAATAGAAGAGGTCATAGACCAACTAGGATTTATACCAAATTTTTATAGGGTTTTCAACACTTAGGTTTTTTTTATGAATAAGGGTAGCTAGAGGCCTAGAAATTTGCAAAGGGAAAGATTAAGACCAAGAAACATGAAAAAACATACAAGTTGGGCTCTACCCTCATGGGAGCCACATTTCTCCCCACTTGTAGCCAAATTTGATAGGATGGGGAAAATTTGGGTAACAGAAACAAAAGAAGAAACTCTAGAAGAGGTTGAAGAAGGGTGGTCTGACCTAGTATTTGGAGAAGCTACATGGATGGGACAAAGAAATAAAAAAAATTTTGTAGAAGGATGGAAGAACGGAAAGGTTAATATGTGGGGAAAGTATTTTAATCTCACTATGAGCATTATTTTAGAAATTACGAGCCTTTCCTGTGAAAGAATGAAGTTTTATAGGGACAACAAGTGGATTGGGACTCAAGCTTTCAAAATATTCCCAAAAAATGAAGAAGAAGAAGCCCTTTTGAGAAAAGGGATGGAGGATTATGTGGATATTAACAAAATTAAGAGTCACTGGGAAAACATTTTGACTGTGATGATCGAGTATTTCACCCTGGATGGTCGCTACTCCAAAATTTACAACCTTCATTTTGTTCTTGAAAATCATTTTAGGCATAAAAAAGGTGTCATTTTCCTTCTATCTTCTAAGCTCGCCGAATATTAGTTTCATGGAGCATAGGAAAAAAGTGAGGAACCCGGTGCTTCATGAAGGGCTTATTCTGTTAATTTCAGAATAGGCTAGAAATCAAATCCTAGAACCCATTCCCAAAAGGTTTAAAGGGAATGCTAAGCAAGTTAAGTTGGATAGTAAAAAGGAGAACCCTAAGAAAAGGGTAAGGAACAAAAAAAAGGTTATTTTGGAAAGGTAGGGGGAGATTGAAGACCAAACCCTTCACAGTCAGGGTAACAAAGAAGAGATTCAGGAAGAAGAGAAGGAGGAAATGCCCGTGACAGAAGAGGAAGCTCAAGAGATAAATGAGGAGGCTCTGGTGAATGATAAAGATGAACAAGTGAACAAGTGAACAAGGAGGAAACTGAGATAAATGAGGAGGAAATGCTCTTGAATGATGATGATGAGAACAGGGGTAATGAAGCCAACAATCAAGAGGTGGAAAAAGAAGAAGAAGAAAAAGAGGGAGATGATAAGGAGGATAAAAATGAGGAAATGAATGATGGTAAGGACAAGGAGGAGCAGATGGAGTAGCCAAATTTGAAGGCTGGTAATAGGAAAAAGAAAAGACAGAGAACCGAACCTGATCACAAAACTATGGTAGGGTTTGATATTGATGATAGAATTCCAAAGAGAAAGGAGGATCACGGGACTAGCATGGAGAATTGGCTCAGTGAGGAAATGAAGGCCATAAAGCAGCACCTGAATGAAATACAAGAAGCTATGGAGCCCTTCAAAACCAAGCTAGAAGAAATGGAGAAGGACCTGCTGATTAAGGTAAAAAATAGTAACAATGACAAGGAGATCATAGCTAGAGTCAATTCTCTTGTGGAAGAAAAGCTGAAAGACATGAAAAAGAAAATCAGCCTCAATGGGCATATGATAAGTATTATTCTCAAGCATAGTAACATAGGGATTCAAGTCTCTATTCAAAATCTCAAAGCGTTATATGCTTACTTGGAGAGTAGTCTGTTGGAAAATACTACTATTACTATAGATGACAAAGTAGGGAGCTCGGGCCCAGGGACTAGAACTTGAAGTGGAATTAAAAGGAAAGTTCCAAAGATTCCAAAAGAGATGAAAGTGCTGAAGGAGTCCATTGATAAAATGGAAGAAATGCAGAAAGAGGTTGAGGAAGCCTATGAAATTATGATGTAGTTTTTATCTATTCTAGAAACTTTGCTGGAAGTTGTGCTGAAAACTGTGCGTTTTTTTTGGCAGTTTTTTGTTATCCTTTTTTTGGGTTTTGGGTGTTCGTTGGGGTCCTTATTTTTGTTCGTAGCAGGATATCTATGTGTGTATGGGTTGTTGATTCTTATCTCTAGAAATCTATTGTAAAAGGTTTCGGGGTCCTTTCAAAACCTATTTTTACCTTAATCAAAAACAATGCCAAAGTATGATGAACACATCAAGTACTGCATTGAGTTTATGTGAAAGGAAATGTGAAACATAGAGGGTTAAGAACAAAAGAAAATTTCAGTGGTTCCCTTTTCTTTCTTTCAAGTTTTTGAATTTTTTCATGAAGATCAAATCAAGTATTCCCTTTACTGTAATTTTTAAGAGATAATTAATTTAGTTAGTTTCTTGTTTACATGTATTTAATTAATGAAAATATAATTATGATTTGTTTCCTAATTCATTATCTTTGTACTGTATGATGTGGTATGTTAAGGATAGATTAACATTGTCATTGTGAGTTTATCATAATTGTGTGATGTGTAGATTGGTTTCTTTTCTAAGAAAGGATAAAATTTAAATCATGTATCACTCCACTATAGAGAGGATAAAAGTGATTTTATAAGAATGAATCATGTTTGATTACATATTGGATGTTGTGTAAAGTATTAATGTCTAGAAGAATTCACACAAGTACTATCAATTTTCATTTGTATTTGACTCTGTAACCATGAATAGGTAGGTAATGGTCTATGACCCCAAGGTTTTCCGATACTAATAATTATAAAATTATATGATCTCTTTTTTGTTGTTATGATGCTTATTTCATTTTTAATTTTACCCTCAAATGTATGTGATGAATGCATTTTCTCATAATTGTAGCCAAAATTTGAAAGTGAATTGAATATAAATAAGAAGACATCACTCGGGAATATTTTCTTATACGTGATGTTTTTTATCATTTTTTCTATATCATTGGTAACATCACAAAGGGTCCACCCACCTAGGTCTAGAAGAACCCAAAGAGAGAGATTAATTCCTCGATCTTTAAGCTTTCTAGACTTTTTTTTAAAGGATTTAAAATTGCTTCAATTTAATGTTATATATATATATATATATATATATAAGTATTAAGTGTTTCGGTAGCCATAGGAGCATGTTAAATCATAACTTCAAAAATAAAAAAAGTGCATAGAAACAACAATTCCTTACTACAAATTAATAACAAAGAATAATACAAGTAACAATGTTAAAAAACAACCATTAATTAATTATTATATATTAATAATGAATTAAAATGCTACATGGTGCATGATAGACAACTGCACAATATGTTACTCTAAGTGGAAACCATCTCTCCTTTACTCTAAAGCTACACAGTTGTAGATTAGAGAATTTACACTAACCCCTTAAATATAATGGCATTATCTTTCTTAACCTAATAGACCACTTACAAAAATTGAGAACACTAAATTGAACAAGGAAAAAAACCCATCCCCAATAATGATGAAATAAATTATGAAAGGTTCAAGGTTTCTATCTAGAGGTTGATATAGCTTCGGGATGTGAATTCTCTATTTTTTCTTTTTCTTTTGGAGGTGTGTGATGGGGAAAGGTCACGAGGATAATTAGTCATGTCCTACTCAAAGGGCCAATGTTACAATGTCTTGTGCATAATGGTAGAATCAATGGATTTTGGCCTCACCCTAATGTTGTGGGAGAATTATTTCGGATTCCCTTTCTTTCACCCCTCTATTTGTTAGAGAATAATGTCACCCCTCTAACTCTCTCTATTTTCATCCATCCTAAATCTAATTAAAATTGGTACGTCCTTTCATTTGAAGCATGAAACTACATGGAGAGAGGTAGGAGAATTTACCATAACCTAAAAAATACAATGGCATCAACCTCATTACCCTAATAGACAACTATAAGAACTAAGAACACTCAGTATAGAGAAGTGAGAACACAAAAGTGAACGATAAAAATTAGGCAAAACAATAAAAATTAGCCATTCCTGGTGCCTCTTTATAGAAATATTGTACACATACTTCGTCATTACATTTAGGTGATGATAACATATCATAATAATGGTGTCCTTGAAAATTAAAAATGAAATCAACCTCTCTCGATATTGATCACTTATCTGTAAGTAAATGAATGAATGAATTAAAGATTTTAATAGCATCAGTGATACCAAAGTAACCTATAGGACCCCCTAAAATGAAAGTTGGATGGATCATTTGATGATAGAATATTAACGATGTAGGTTTAAATTTGGGGCAAAATGTATGACTGGTATCTATCAGGCGTGACAACTGATGTATGTTGCAAGGGTACAATATAATGTATAGTCCTTGAAATCATCAAGAGTAGCCATCAAAACTTGTGGATTGTTCCACTAAGTTTGTTGCAAATAAGAAATATAGATAAATATCTCACACCTATCAATTGACTGTCTCAGTCAATATGACAATCTGATGCTGTTATTTTGAGGCTTGACAAATCTAAACCCTGACTTGAGTCAAGAAAATGGATAAACGTGCCTCTAGTATTAATATTTTATGTCAAGAAAAAATATTTTCTTGATTGAAGAATTAGAAATAAAGCTTGTAGAAGAAATAGAGGAGTTCTATTCCAAGAAAATATGGTTGAGGAAAATCACGCTGAAAGAAATATATAAAGACAATAGGTGTGAGCTAGTTGCTTCTTGTAGCTAGATAGGTATTGAAACCACCATTAGTAGTTAAAAAGGTATTGAAATTATTTTGTGCCCCTAAAAACCTCCTTTGTGACATGCAAATGTTGGAATTGGTTTCTAATTTTTTTGTAGGCATTCATGTTTTGTCACTGATGTCAACATATGTTTCTATAGAGGCGTAACAGACTAGTTATTACTGTTGCTTGATGACTGATAGAAGGGTACGAGTATTGTACGGTTTCTTCAGAATGGAAAAAGATGGTGATGTGTATAGGGATATGTTGTGATCTTATGCCTAAGGTTACATGGCTCAATATTGTCTATTGGATGAGTTACAGATGTTTTAGTGAAGACTGGGTGCTGGATGATGACAGTGATCTTTGAGAGATTTAGTCTTTGTGTTTTGAGGATAAATTATGTGTGATGTGGATTCAAGTTATGCAAGCTTATGGGATGGAAGAATACATGTTAAGGAAGTTTGTTTATGTTTCATGTATCGCATGACTCTTGGTGACATCAGTTGTGGCATGTGTTTTGGAGGAGACCTATTTGGGGCCAAATTCCTATATGAAGCATGTATTATGGATTGCGAGCGTGGCTTATGGATCTTGAATAATATTTGATTAATTGTAATTGATGTTTACTTGTTATAGGTATAGTGCGTATATTAGAAAGGGGTAGGTAATTATTTGTACATTGGGAAAGCCTAATTGGCCAACGTAAGTGATTATTGTAATAGGGTATATAGGAGAGAGATTTTATTTTTGGAAAGTGTGATTGAGAAAGAGAAAGAAAAGTGTGGAAGCTGCAAGCTTGTTTGTGCAAAGTCTACTAGATGTAGAGAAGAGGTTTTGATTATGTTACCTCATTGGAACTGACCAACCAAAGACAGTTTCTATCAGACAGTTCACCAGATTGTATATCTCTTATACATTTACATTTTGGTCTTTAAGTCCTAAGGGTGGATTTAACCTTCTTTAGGAAGTGTTCCTAGGCAGTGAGTCAACTGTTACTCTTGACTCCTAATAGGGTCTATCCTTTAACAAGGACCGTGTACAGTAATGCATCAATAAGATCCTAACAAGGCTAAATATTTTAATAGGGATACTATACTCTTAGTACATCGTTTGTGGCTGCTAATTCCCATCAGGGTTTTACCTTTAATAGGGTTTCCTCGACAAAAAAGGTTTGTGTTATTATGTTGGCATTTACTATGCTATCATTTGGATTAAAGTTTTGTTTATAAAGTTTAATGTTTAATATTCTATCTCACAACTGATTCACCCCTCCTCTCAATTGTGTTGGTGGACTGTTATTCCTAATAATTGGTATCAGAGCTAATAGTCCTTAGAGATAAAGCTTAACAACTTGAGGTGATCCTCAAGATGGCATTCTATAGGAACGATAGTCCAAATTTTGATCCTGAAAAACTTTGACGGTTGGAAGAACAAGATGAGAACACATTTTCTATGCTTGGAGATCGACTGTTGGATGATTACAAAGAAGGATGTACAAATGAAGTTTGGGGATGAACTAGATAAAGATATTGATCAAGAAAATAATATATTTTCATATAACATGGTTACAAGAGATGCACTGACTAGTGCACTCTCTGAAGGTGAATTTATAGAGGTTAAAGATTTGGATTTTGCACATGACATTTGGACAATATTGCAAGCGCTATATGATGAGATAATTTTAATAAGAAGGCAAAGTTACAGAACTGGAAGACAAGGATGGAAATATGCAAATGAAAGATAATGAAAATATTAGAGCATATGTACAAAGAGTTACTGAGATTTTTATTGGGATCAGAAACTATGGAGGCACATATAATGAGGAATAAGTGATCAAAAAAGTTCTTAGATCTTTGACACTTGTTTATAAGACTAAATTGCAAGCTATAGATGACATTATACCCTTAACAAGGAACTTTAATAGAGAGACGTTGATTGAAAAATTAACTAATTTTGAGGCCACAGAGCTGGGAGATTCATTACCTAGATTTGAGACAACATTCAAAATGAATATGCATAAAAATAAAAAGAGTTTATCAGAAAATGTGAGCACCAACAGAAGTGACTTGAGAGAAGAGCTTGGGGAATATTTTGATGACTGGGAACAGATACAAGAAGAACAAAGAAAGTTAGTTGAAATTGTTTCCTTGATCGCTAGAAGAGGAAAGAGAGGTATGGGTAAGTTTGAAGGAAAGTTATCTCTGAAATGGTTTTCATGCAATAAGATAGGTCATTTTGCATCTAGATGACCTACAAGGGTTCCAAAGCATAAATCTAAGTTTTGTAAACCTAAGTATTCCAAGGATAAGGAATGTTACTATGTTAGAGAAGGTGTTTCTAATGATGATGCTATTGATTATGATGATATTGAATTTATTTCTATCAAGGATGATAAACCTATTCATGAAGAAAGAGCCTTAGTGTCACATGTTAAAAAGAAATCTGAATGGGTCATAGACAGTGGTTGTTCACACTATATGATTGGAGATAGAAATAAATTTGTTAAACAAAACAATCATGATGGTGGTGTTGTGATATTTTTTTACAATACTCCTAAGCTTATCTTTGGAGTTGGATCTATTTCTCTAGATGGAAAGACCAATACTGACAATGTATTACTTGTTTAGGGACTTAAGCATAATTTGTTGAGTGTTGGACAACTAGTGGACAAAGTTTATCAATTGAAATTTGTTGATGGGAAATGATCTATCAGAAGTAAGTCAAGAGACTTGATCACATCTCGTACTAAGTCCAAAGGTAATGTATTTGAATTAAATAAATATGAGGCTTCTTTTTTTGTTATGAAGGTTGATGACACTGTGTTATGCAATAGAACATTTTGTCATGTGAATTTTGATAATATTGTGCAGGCAAGTAAGACTAATGTAGCTAGAGATCTAAAAAATAATTTGAAACCATCTAACACCATGTGTAGATAATGTGTAATAGGGAAGCAGACTAAACGCATTTTTGAAAGAAAATCTTACTTAGCAAAAGGGAAGTTGGGTTTATTGCATACAACTCTGTGTGGTCCTACAAGAACAAGATCTTACTACAGTGAAAGGTATTTTATACTTTTTGTTGATGAATTTTCAAGGATGATGTGGGTTACATATCTTAGAGAGAAATCAGAGGCGTTTGAAAAATTCAAGAAATTCAAAGCAAAAGTTGAGAATGAATCAAGATTAAAGATAAAATGTTTGAGATTAGATAAAGGTGGAGAGTTTCCTTTAGATTTTTTCAATACCTACGTTGAAGAGCATGGAATATATAGATAGAGATCTTCTCCTAGGACACCATGGTAGAATGTGATAGCAGAGAGAAGAAACAAAACAATATTAGATGCTAATAGAACCCAGTTACTGGAAGGAAATGTATCACATGTTCATTGGAGAGAAGTTGTTGGTACTGTTGTGCATACTTTGAACATAATTCATATAAGAGAAGGTACAAGTAAGTCTCTTGAATTATGGTTTAATCATATTCCTATTGTGACTTATTTTAGAATATTTGGTAGTAAATGCTATATCAAAGGAGATGATGCGATAGGAAAGTTTGATGCTAGAAGTGATGAAGGGATCTTCCTTGGTTATTACACTAAAAGAAAAGCTTTAAAATGTTTCAATCTGAGATTGAGGAGGATAATTGAAAGTGCTAATGTGAGGATTGATGAAAATTTCTAGATTCAAGAGTGAATATATGACTATAATCAGACTACAAAGATCAAGGAGGTTACTATAGATCAAGAAGAACCTTTGGAGATTGACTGTGAGATCAAGGTATGTCAAGATAACTCAAATGATCCTACTAAAATTCCTAAAACTCGGAGGTATGTTAAGAAAAATCATCTAGAAGATCAAATTATTGGTGATGCAAATAGAGGAATTATGACAAGATCAAGATTATGAGAAAAAATTTGTTTGATTTCTCAAGTTGAACCAAAATCTATTGATGAGGCATGTAGAGATGAATCTTGGACAAAAGATATGTAGGAAGAATTGGAATAGATAAATAAAATAACATTTAGGGATTGGTTTGCAAAGTCTACTCGCAGCAAGAAGGTATAGACTTTGAAGAAACATTTTCTCCTATTGCTAGGCTTGAGGCTGTGAGATTATTTCTTGCTTATGGAAGTATATATTGAGAAACCTAATGGATTTCCTTTCATAGAAGTTGAGGACATGGTTTGAAAGTTGAAGAAAGATTTGTATGGACTGAAATAAGCACCAAGAGTATGGTATGCAAGATTGGATAGGTATCTACTTTGTCTGGGCTTCAAAAAAAGTAATGTAGATGATAATTTATACTTAAGAACTAGTGAAGATGGAATTATAATAGTAGAAGTTTTTTTGATGATATCATTTTTGGAGGAAATGATGTAATGAGTAAAAATTTCTCTAAAGAAATTGAAAATGAATTTGGGATGTCAATGATTGGTGAGATGAAATTTTTTCTTGGGATGAAAATTAATCAAAACAAGAGAGGTATTTTTATTTCTCAGACAAAGTATCTTAAAAAGAAATGTTGAAAAGGTTTGGAATTGAAGATTGTAAACCTATTGGAACACCTATGATTACTGGTCACAAGCTTACTAATACTGATGAAACTCAAATTGTTTTTTAGACAAAGTACATATCTAAGATTTGAGGCTTACAATATCTTACTCACACCACACCAAATATTGCTAATGCAGTTGGAATTGTGGCAAGATATCAAGAAGATCCTAAAGAAACACACATTTCTATTGTGAAAAGAATATTTATATATCTCAAAGGAACACTAGATTATTTCTTATGGCATAAGAAATTTGATGATTTTGATTTACATGCTTATACAATGTTGATTGGGCATAAAATATTGATGACAGAAAAAGTACAGGTAGGAATACTTTTGGGTTGATGGATTTTCCCATATGTTACCATCAATGCCAAAGGAGGAGATTGTTGGAATTGGTTGTTGACATTGTTGTTGGCACTGATGATTTTTCACTGATGTCAACATATGTTTCTATGGAGGTGGAACAGATTGGTTATTATTGTTACTTGATGACTTACATAAGTGTATGGGTATTAAAAGGTTGATTCAGAATATGAAAATATGGTGATATATACAGGGCTATGTTGTGATCTTATTCCTAAGGTTGCATGGCTTAATATTGTTTATTGGATGAGTTAAAAATGTTTTAGTGAAGATTGGGTACTGGATGGTGATAGTGATCTTTGATAGAGTTAGTCTCTGTGTTGTTAGGATAACTTGTGTGTGATGTGGATTAAGGTTATGCAAGCTTAAGGGATGTTAGAAGACATGTTAAGGAATATTTTTATGTTACGCAAGTCGTAGGACTCTTGGTGAAATCAGTTGTGGAATTTGTTTTGGAGGAGACCTATTTGGGATTGACTTCATATATGAAGCATGTATTATAGATTGCAAACATGGATTACAGACCTTGGATTATATTTGATGAATTGTAATTGATGTTTACTTGTTATAGGTATAATATGTATCTTAGCAATGGGTTAAGTAACTATTTGTACATTGGGAAAGCCTAATTGGTTGACCTAACTGATTATTGTAATAGATCATATATGAGAGATATTTTCTTATTGAAAAGTATGATTGAGAAAGAGACAGTAAAGTGTGGATGTTGCGAGCTTGTTTGTGAAAAGTCTACTAGATGTAGAGCAGAGGTTTTGATTATGTTACTTCATTGGAACTGACCAAGAAAAGACATTTACTATCAGATAGTTCACTGGATTGTATATCTCTTATAAATTTATATTTTGGATTGTAAGTCCTGGGGGTGGATTTAACCTTCTTTAGGTAGTGTGCCTGGGAAATGAGCCCATTGTTACTCTTGACTCCTAAAAGGGTCTATCATTTAATAAGGATTGTGTATTGTAATGCATCAATAAGTTCCTAGTAGGGCTAAATATTTTAACATGGATACTATACTCTAGTACATCATTTGTGGGTGCTAATTCCCACCGGGGTTTTACCTTTAACAGGGTTTCCTTGAAAACAAAGGATTATGTTATTGTGTTGGCATTTACTATTAGGATTAACAGTCTATAATCACAACTGAGAGGGGGGTGAATCAATTATGATACAAAATATTAAAATTTAAACTTTATAAACCAAAACTTCAATGCAAGTGATACCACAGTAAATTCCAACACGATAACACAATACTTGTTGTCGAGGAAACCCTGTTAAAGATAAAACCTCGGTGGGAATTCCCACAAATGATGAACTGAGAGTGTAGTATCCATGTTAAAATATTTATCCTGGTTAGGAGCTTATCACAAACTCTTATCTACATCCAAAAACCAAACAAGCCTAACAATTTTCACACTTCTCTTCCCTTTTAATCTCTACCACATCTTTCCAAAAAAATTATCTCTCATATATACCCTATTATAATAATTGATTAGTTTGGCCAATTAAGCTTTCCCAATATAAAAATAATTGATTAGGTCAGCCACTTAAGGCTTTCCAATATACAAATAATTATTTAACCCCTTGCTAAGATACACAAAGTCCCTAAAATAATTAAACATCAATTACAATACATCATATATACTCCAAGATCCACAATCCATGCTCACAATCCATAATACACGCTACATCTCTAAAGTCGGCCACCAAATAGGTCTCCTCCAGAATAAATGCCAAAACTATCGTCACCAACATGTAGATGACTATCGATCATTATCCAACATTCCTCAATGTGTCCTCTATCATCCTCTAAGCGCACATGCTTAGAATTATCTTCTCCTATAAGATATACCCAAAACACAGAGACCTACTCTATCAAGCATTACTGTCATAGTCTAGAAACCAGTCTTCCCTAAATTATCTGTAACATCACCAATATGTAACTTTAACTAAAGAGACCTTAGGAATAAGTTCATCACACATCCTTCTTCATATCCTTGTCTTCGATCATTCTGAATCATCCGTACAGTGTCTGTACACTTCTATTAATTATCATAAATAGTATGTTCTCTCCATAGAAACATATGTTGACATCAATGATGAAATATGAATATCAACAACATAAATAGTACCCAAATATGATATCATCCAACATTTACTATGTTATCATTTGGGTTAAAGTTTTGTTTATAGAGTTTAATGTTTAATAATCTGTCTCACAACTGATTCACCCCCCCCCCTCTCAGTTGTGTTGGTGGACTGTTAATCCTAACAGAAAATTCTTCCAATCTCTTAATCTACCACTAAGATCCTTCCCAGCAGGTGGGATGCAGATGGATATACGGATTCAATGGGATCACATGGGGCATATAATCCATTCATTTCCTCTTGATTAAATTTTGCAAATTTCTTGGATAAGAGGGGAGATGGTGAGAATCTTGCATTGTGGCATTCCCTGCATCAAGAACCACCTATTTTCAATAATGGCATGACTCACAATCTTGGTTGGTTCACAAGGTGACACTCTGAATTCTTTGAAGCACTCTAAACTTGGGATTTTTCTCCAACAAGTTGATCAGTTTCACTACAATAAAAAAATTAGAGACAACGAATTCAATTGAGAAAATATATTTGTACCTGACTAGTGGCAGTCCAAAGTGAAATACATATAAGGACCTATAGCTTTTTGCATTCATTGTGACTATAAAAGGAATACCAAGGCTACTTGAAAAGATTCTAAAATTTTCCATTCTAAGGCATGTAATAAGTTATTTCTAGCTTAGGATTGTAGAACGATTGCAGGTGACATGTATTCATGTTTTACTTTTAAATGGTTTTGTATATGTAATGAAAATAATTGCCACACTGTCTCTTTGTTATGTATCTATTTTTCATATGAATCAATAATATCAAGGGTATTTTTATTTGTCTCAACAATTTCATTGTATTGTGTGGTTTTTGTATGGGTATTCTTCAAGGAAGAAGTTAAATATTGTATGCAAACTACTGTGAGGTTGGACATATCACAAAGATTAATAAGAATGATGTTGCAGTCATGTAGGTAGATTTCATTGATGTAAAGCATGAATATTTTCAATTGTACAAAAATTGTAGAAATATTTTGGCTAATCTTTCATTATTTATGGGGAAAGTATATTTTTTTGGCAATTTTTTTCCAATCCACATTCTATTAATAGCCACTTAGCTTGAATACTCATCATGATGGGCCAATGCCAAATTACAATTGACTAATAATTAAGGCAAAATCACATTAAATATCGAGAGAATAAATCTTTGATTTGTCATAAAATTTCTTACACTATGGTATCAATAATCATGGTCATAAGCACACATACCAAAAAATCATATTTTCACCATTATAGTTTATAAATTTTTATTATTTTTAACTATTGGATGATCTAAGATCAATGGCTTAAATTTTAATTCGGGTTGTAATTTTGAAGGAAAAAAAGTTTTGCATAAAGTTTACAAAATGTAAACATGTGTCAAATCTATGTACTTAACTCCGTGCAGTGACCTTAAACATTGATCGCAACTAGTTATAGGGATAGTTGATCATGATGTAACTTGGGATAAACATTACATAAATGTCTTTTCACTAACATTCTCAAGTGCGATCATCCATGAATGACAACGAATTTGGTAATGACAGAATGACATTCCCAATTTTGCACACTTTCATTTATGGAAAATATTTACTGGGAGATATCAAAGGACTGAGGATTATTATTGATCAATGATAAAAAAATTGGGTGAAATTTTTAGGCTATTCATAGATATTTTTGTTTTTCTTCATAAATTCTCCTTGGGTAGACAGAGTATACTTGTAGACACCCAAAAATGGATAGGCTTGCGACTTTACATTAAAAACACTAATTTTCATCTATTAATTAATGGTTTTTTAATCATTAATTAATCATCTTTTTTACTCCAAATTCATTCCCCAAATCATCTAAACAAATTCCCAAAATTAATTAAATAATTAATTTTATTTAATTAATTAACTTTAATTGATTAATTACCATTAATTAATTAATTAAATTCAATTTCCTATAGTTTAAATTAAAAATATTTAAACTTACTAAATTAATTCTTCTAATTAAATTAATTTAATTTCATTCAACAAAGCAATTCTAAATAAAAAAGAATTCAATTATGTCACATGTTGAAAATATTAATTAAATACTCATTTATCTTCAAAGAGATAACTCCAATCAGATCACATGGGTTACTCCACCCATCTCTCCAGTTCACATGGGTAACTCCACCCATCTCTTCAGTTCTAAAAGGTAACTCACAATTATCTCTTCAGTCAACCAAACTCTATCTCCTCTTTACCAAATGAAGAGGTGGAGTTTACTGATGACTTCTCTAGTTCCCTTTGATTTCAACCGTTCATCTCCCTATCTCTGGGATTGATCTCAACCATTCATTTCATCCCCAGTTCCTATATAATAAACCCTTCATAACCATTTGAAGGATCCAAGATTTCAAGCTCTCGTGCACCATTACTATGTTAGTTTGGTTCTATCATTCAAGCCATTTTGTGATCACACACTTGTTTCAATTAGAAAATTCTTGACACTTCTCAAGTCATAGAAGCTTCCACACCAATACTGAGTATCAAAAACAATGTTTTGGAAGGAGTAGAGAGAGACAATAGAAGCTTCAAGCACTTTGGGGTTTTCATTCATTTGTTTTCCTTCCTTTGCTTGTACATTTTATTGGTTACGTTTCAAGTTATTCATTTTGGTAATTCTTGGGTATTGAATTTCTATTATTTGTAAACCTTTGCTACTAAACCTTGCCTTTGGAAAGCTTGGGAACCATGAATCATGATTGAGGAGGTATACATTTTTGTGAACCCGACGTGAAAGAAACACAAATATTTCTTGCAGGTAGCAGATAGAACCAATCAGCCATGGCCGTATCATCACAAACCAAAAGATTCATCTTTTTCTCAATATCTGTGTTTTTTTGCAATCACTTCTATTCTGCCGCAATTGACTGGTTTAATACCGCAATTGATTGTAGGCTTTCACACTGTTATTCTATCATCTTCTGTCTGTCTATTTTCTAGTATTTTTTTCGTTATTGATTATATTTGACTGTAGTTAGTTGTTGTTTTCCGCAATTGCCTGTATTGTACCATAATTTCCTGATTCGTGTCGCAATCAAACGCATCTTTCCGCAATCATCAATATTCTACCACAATTGATCAGAAGTTACCACAATTGAAGACACAGTGCCACAATTGATCCAAAAGCCACTTTTCTATCTATTTTCTTGGTTTCTATGTAGGGAAGACTGACAGTGAATGAAAAAAAAGGTAATCAGATGCATACCAGGTGCTAGAGCATTAAGAGCTGCAAGAAGGAGAACCATCAACTATCGATCAAAACAAAGGGCTATTCTCACAATCACGACTGAAGATCAAAGTGAAGCATACATGAGGTACATTGATTCAATTAAGAGATTCACAGGTAAGTATAAAGTCACCATTAATTTCAACAATCTCAATAATCCTAGAGTTTTTGAATATTCTATTGTTTTTGATTGAAAGCTTTCATTTCTAGAGATACTAAACACTTTCTTTGACAGATACAAATCAAGGAGACAAGATAACAATACAACTTGAAATTCATTCACTTGTCAATTTGGGCTTATAAGGAATAGTGTTTGCCACACATCTCACATCTCACATTTCAAATTTGGGCTAAAAATTAATGTGGGGACTAAAATTGAACAAGGCAAAGAATCTCTCTATTTGGTGCACTAAAATTCCACAAGCAATCAACACCTACTTTTTGGGCTTAAAACTGAACACTCGTGCTTGTATGGTGGTGTAGCTTAGTCCACATTTTGGGCTTAAAATTGAACACTCATGCTTGTATGGTGGTGTAGCTTAGTCCACATTTCAAAGTTTGGAGCTTAATCGATTTACCTTGTGTCTTGAGTTTTGGGTGCACTTGCACAATCTATTAGATTAGAGACCTTTATACTTTTTAGAAAGGCCTATTTGGGGAATGGGCTTCTTCCTTGGAGAATGAACTTAAACCGGTAATCCTTCTGATCGGTATATAAACAAGGCACGAACCAAAGTTCTGTCTTATCTAGCCAAGCTCAGGCAAGGTGTGTTAATGATAGTCTGGATTGGGTGAATATCCCTAAGGAGCCAGCATGGTCAACTAGGCTCTTAAGTGAGTCACACACATACAAACTGATTGGATAGATGCCACAGATCCTTACTATAACCTTGTTAATTAGAGGCCAACCTGATTTACCTTCGAATAGGTACCCTATTATAGTGCAAGGGGTTGCAGAATTTCCCCCAAGATTCTGAACATATGTGTCCCACCGTATTTGTGCAGTGAAATAAATCTTCACTCCAGGACAACAATACCTGGAAACATCAAAAACACGAGCACCTACATCGTAGACCTTCGTGTCCTAGTAGTGTGACAATTTTTGTGTGAGATAACATAAATTCAAGCATTAGGCCTATAATATTGTATTCTGAAGCTATTGCCCTATATTAATCTGATTGTTCATTATTGAGACCTTGTGATAACCTTGCAACTTGAAAAAGTTGTAGAACATACACATTGTCAGTCTTCATTCTTCAAAACACAGTGTCTGTTGTGCTTGTTCTTTGATCAGTTTTTGAAAATGCAAAAAAAAACATCCAATTGTCGAAATGAGTCAAACGTGTTAAAGTCTAGGGTTGTCAACATCAATTGTCTTGCAAATCAGAAACCTTGTTCTAGAATATTAAAAATTATCAGACAGTGATAATTATCCTCTAGTCTTTTTGAGACTCTTCCCCTTTTATCGCAATTGCCCACATTTTATCGCAATTGGTGGAAGTTTTCCACATTTAAATTGTTTATTGTCGTAATCAACCTATTTATTACCATAATCAGTGATAAAGTACTGTAATTGGTGATAAAGTACTGTAATTGGGGGAGTTGTGCCGCAGTTGACCAGAGATATTTTATTCTTGTTTTGACCTAAAAACCTTGAAATAACTCTTCATTTTGTGTCAAAGAACAGTGTCTATCCTAGAAAAATGTGAAGAACATTGTGTGAATCTCTAAACATTAAAGATAATTCCTTCTTTGAAAAACACATTTATTGTCTAAAACATTGTTAGTTCGAAAGCTCAGACTTGAAATATCTTGATCTCATCATATCAAACACCATCATTATCTCTATCAAGTGACTTTGTCTGAGGCAAAGGTTGAAAAATCTTATCTTTTTACATCATTACAACTTTGAGATCAAAATATATCAAAATCTTCCCTTAGAATTACCCTTGTCCAAAACATAACTCGGACTTCCTTAGAAAGGTTATCCTTCTTTGTTTTCTTTATATCACTTGTTTTAGCTACAAAATCTAGACCATACTATGTCTCAAACACCTCATGGAGGGCCTTACACAAGGTCAAAGGCAAGAACACAACCTGATGAGTCATATATCAACAGATTCCCCGCTTGGGAAATAGAGCAAGAGAATGATCCTTTTGTAAATACCAGTTCTGCTCTATTCATTAAACAACCCCGTGGGTCAGCTTTTTTCCAAAATGTCACAGAAGAGGAGATTAAATATGTTGAGAAAGATTATTATTCCACACAAGTAGTTGAAGTTTTTGTAGAGAGGAATCCCAAACGTTACTTAGCCATACTGATAAAGAAGGGAGTTAAACTCCCCGCTGAATTTAGTGTATTGACCATATGGCCCAAAAACCCTCTCGCATGTCAAAATACTACTCAGTCCTGTCAGATAATACCTATTGTATCAAAAATCTTCCCATCATTGGTAATACCCACATTGGCACAGATGATGTCCAACCAAACCAATAGCATGAACCAAGCCAGCACATCTTCCACTCAAATCATGATAGGCTCACAACTAAGTTCACCCATGGTCACTAGTATGCCTCCACCTTCAGTCTCATGGCCTGGACAATCAAGCTCTCATACTATGTCTTCCATCCTACCAAATACCAACTATTCTAAAACTATGTTGTTACTGTAGTCAATTCCTACTAGTCTTGGGATCAACACCTCATGCTCATAGGGATCTTTCTCTGCTGGTATGGCTTACAGTCAATGCCCACCAAAGGATACACCTTTGCCCATTCTAAAACAAATCCAACCTCAGTAATAGCAACCCCATCTTCAGTTGCCACAATTCCAACCCTAGCAACTGAATTGGTGATCATTCTAAAGATAGCAATTCAATGGAGAATCATGAACATTAAGGTCTACGGAGATTCGCAGTTGGTCATTAGCCAAGTCAACAATGATTATATGACAAAATATGAGAAGCTAATACCATATAGATCATAGATGGAAATATTGCGCACCAAGTTCCATTACATCTTCTTCGAGCAAGTCCCACAAGCTCAAAATAAAGATGCAAACACAATGGCTACCATAGCATCACTGATTGATATGCCAGGCAATGAAACATGATTCCAGTTTCTAGTAGAACAACTCTTGGTGCCATCACATAAAGAATCTATCACAGAATCAGCATGCATCCTTGTTGTTCTTGAAACCCCATGGTACCAATATGTATACAACTACCTCCAAAATAGTGTCTTACCTCCCAACTTGCCTAGAAACCAGAGAAAGTCCCTCATCCACCAAGTATCTAGGTATACCATCCTCTCAACTACTTTATATAGATGAAGTATAGACAAATTGCTACTATGATGACTGACTTCCACAGAATCCTAGAGAGCTCTGTATGAGGTACATGAAGGAATTTTTGGAACCCACGGAGGTGGAAACAACTTAGCTAAGAAGATCATCCGCATGGGATACTACTAGCCCACAATAGAGACAAATGCACACAAACATGTAGAAAGGTGTAGGCCATGTCAGATTCATGGAGACCTCATCCATGCAACAGCCCAAGAACTAAATCCTATCACATCACCATTGCCATTTTCAATGGGGGGATTTGACCTAGTGGGAAAAATTACACCTTCTTCAGAAAATGGACACAAGTACATCATAGCAGCAACAGAGTAATTCACTAAGTGGGTGGAAGCAATTCCCCTCACTTACATAACTAGAAAGCAAATATGAATGTTCATACTCAACCACATTATCTATCAATACAGGATCCCTCAAACCATCCTGACAGATCATGACACGTCTTTCCAAAACAAAGATGTCGAAGAGCTACGTGAACTATTCTATATCAAACAAGGGTTCTCTTCATTTTATTATCCTTAAGGGAACAACCAATTCAAAGCTACAAACAAAACAATTTTGAAAATCTTGAAGAAAAAAGTGAATGAATCAGGGTGAGACTGGCATTTATAGCTTAGTCCCACATTATGGGCATACATAACTAGCATGAGAAAACCTACAAGAGCCACTCCTTTCTCCCTAGTCTATGGATCATAGGAGGTCCTACCCCTCAAAGTGGAAATCTCATCCCTAAGGATATCATTGAAGAACCTAATTACAGATGAAGACTATAGAGTAGCAAGGCTCAGTGAATTGGAGTTACTATATGAAAGAAGACAACATACATTCGACCACTTACAAGGCTATCAGAATTGCCTTAGAAGGAACTATCATAATAAGGTGAGGTCATGAACATTTGAGGTAGGATACCTTGTCCTCATGGAAAATCAAAAGAACCAAGCAGGAAGAGTGAAACCAGGAAAGTTTGAGCCTAACTGGCTAGGACCATTTGTCATTGTTAGTTCTACCCAGAGTGGGGCATTCATACTGGCGACACCGGAAGGAGATAATCTCCTGGGATACATCAACAACATGCACCTCAAGAGGTTCTATGCTTGAGGTCTCTATGGTTAAGCCACCCATCTACATATTCAGAAAATACCAAAAAATAAAAAAATACAAAATGTTACCTTGGTGAAAACCTGGCAGTCAGGCCCCTTGGCGACAACAAAAAAATAAAAAAAGCAAAAAAGTAAAGAGAAATTTTTTTTCTCTCTTAGTGAAAACCTCAAAAATAGGCACTATTAAGTAGGTACCTTGGTGAAAACCTGGCAAACAAGCGCCAATGTTCAAATCTAGCATTGCCATCAATGAACTCCAAGATCAAAAGCTTGAGCACACTTCAAATGCAAGACTGATTACCCAAGTTGTATCTAGAAGCACAATCCCCTAAGAGCACCAACACTTACCCATGGTTGGTACTAGTCTACTAGACTAGGGAGAGATTCTAATTGTCCTAAAAAAATCCCTAAAAATTGGAAGACACATCGAAATCCTAAAAATATCAAAATGTCCTGAGAAAATCAATCTTCATCAAAAATAATAAAAAATTTGCAAAATCCCAAGCAATAAAGCCAACTCGGTTATCAAGAGAGAAAGAGGGGGATCATGCCCAGTCAATCATGAGCTTTGCAAATCAGCATTGGGCCCATATGACGTAGCTTTATCAACCTATCAAATCTATCAACAAGAAATTGGTGACCAAGCCAATTTATCAATTGTCACAATCATGAGCTTTGTGAATCAGCATTGGGCCCATCTGACACATCTTGATAAGATGCCAAAAAAATCACAATCAATAAATCAATCATATTAATCATCTTACATAGTGATGGATACACTCAAACTAGACAGGTCAGTCTTATATGAGTCATCTTTTACGAAAACTAGACACACTCAAGAAATCAAGGCAATCAAGCCTATCAAAAGAGTCAAGCCAATCAAGAGAGTCCACCTGCATCAAGGAACCATCCAAAAATGTTGAATAGGTCAGATGTCAGTCTATATTTCATGGTTATGTTATTATGCTACTCCGAGATCCACCATGTGAGGAGAGTAGCTATGATATATCATGACTTATTTTCTTTGATTGATGTATGTTGAATGTTCACTTCGATTTCAGGGCCATGATGATTTAGGATAAATGTGGTAGGTGCTGTCACTTAACTGGAAGCCGCACAGTTCCATGATCTGAACTTAACCCTAGGAAAGAATTGGACATTCCCTCTCTTTTATTTTCTTGTTTAGTTTATAGAATCAAGAGCTTGCGATGCTATCTAAATGGACTCTAGGTGCATAGGAGTTCTATCTTGGTTTCTATGGTCTTTTCTTATTTTTTTCACTCAAGACCTCATAATGCTATCCAGATTAACTCTAGGGGCATAGGAGTTCTATCTTGTTTGCTTTGGTCTTTTTCTTTACAAAATAAAGAGCTCGCGATGTTATCTATATAGACTCTAGGTGCATAGGAGTTCTATCTTGGTTTCCTTTTTTCAATTAATTAAGAGGATAAAGTGATATCTAGATGGTCAATATCTGGGTGCTTTTGGCTCTCTTTCTTTTCAAATAGGGAATATAGCTGAACCCAGATGGTCAATATTTGGGTGAACTAAGTTCTCTTTCTATTCAATCTCTCTACTCCTTCTGCTTATCAAGAGTTCATGGCAGTATCTAGGTGGTATGTGATCTGGATGCATTGGACGCTCTTCAAAATTTCAAAAAATACAACAAGAAGATGCAATGATGACAAATATTGGAAACAGGGGTAGCGACTCGGGACACTCATCCTTTCTATCAATTCATGTTTATCAAAAAAACTAAAAAATCATTTTTATCATTCCATGTCTATTAGATCAAACCCAGAGAACATCTATCCAAACTAACTTCTTTCTAATTAACACATGCATTACCCAAATATTTTGTGCATAATAGATTTCATTCATTCCATTTAAGTGCATAAAAAAAAATGAAAAAGCATAGTAGCCGCATACATGGTAAATCATAAATCACATGCATCCATAAGCATCTCATATAAATATGCATTACATTTCCACCATCCTACATAACATGTCAGTTTCATAGGAAAAGTAAATCATCCATCTATGAGTATGCATATTAGAATCATGTTGCATATACATTTTCATCACTTAAAACCAAATCATGTAGAATCATACATATAGAAAGTAAAACAATGCAAATCATATCAAAAACACTAGTTGCATCTCATATAAATCAAAATATCTGAGTATAATGAATGGTCACAAGTCTGAACAAAGGAAGGTAATCAACATGTATATCAATAAATATCAGTGTGTTAGGATACAAAAATGGATACTACTTAGATTATATCAAATGAACATCACTACAAAAATGGTACATGATACAAAAGTGGAAAGGTACACAATCAATAGGTGCTACCCCCAGCCTCGCCACCAGGTGGACAAGGAGGTGGCATATTAGTAGCCAGTCTCTGTGATGAACCAGGAGCTCCAACACCACTACTCTGTGATCTTTGAGCCCTACAAGATCTCTAAGAGGCTATATAACTGAGTACTCTCTGCTTAGCAGGAACTGCACCCTCATAGTGCCGCCTCTAGTACTCAATCTATCTTTGAGCATCATTCTCAGATCGATAGTACCTATCCAAAACATTCCAGTGGGATACATCATGTACACTATCAATAGAAGAATGGACCTCAACTTTATGTTTTTTCTCTCTGGCCTTAGCTGCTACAACTCTAGCCTCCGCTGCACCTATCCTGGCCTCAGTAGCTATCACTTTAGCCTCCAAAGTAGTGGCACGTGCATCAGAGGAGGCAAGCTAACCTATAAATCTGAAATCTATTGTGTAAGTCTCTCTAGATCAGAAGGAACTACATCCATCCCTCCCATGGAAACATCCATATCCCCCTCCTCATCTCTATTCTCCAATCCCCCATCTCCCCTCCCCCTCACCACCCAAGAGTCATCCTCACTCTCCTCACTCTCCCCAGTACTACTGCCACTACTAGTAGATGAGCTAGTACCTGCACTCTGAGCATCTAAGGCCTCAACATCTATGTCCCCTATCTCAATATATACATCCTCTATAACCACTTCTCCTCCACCCTCAACACCAAAACAACACCAATATGCTGACGTACTCTATGCACTAACTAAGGTGCCTCCTCCTCCATCACCTCCTCATCCTCCAAAACAACACTCAACCCAACTCGCTGAGTACTGGTTCGAGCACCACTCCTCCCACCCCTCATCTAAACTCCATCACCAGCACCCCCAGGACTAGGATCATCTCCCCCNCCATCATCTCCCCTCCCCCATCCCCCATCCCTACCTTCGTCTCAGCCACCATCTCACCCTCTATCTCGGCCACCATCTCTCCCTCTGTCTCGACCCCCTACCTCATCGTACCCAATGATGCCTCCTCATGATGGTCCTAGCAATAGGATAAGAGACATCTGTCAGTGGAACTGGCTGGGTCTGTGCCCAATGAGAATCATACTATGGAGTGGTGCCTACAAAATATCAAATTCACATATCAGTACCACATCAGAGGGACAAACAAGTATCATAAAGTAGATATACTAAGAAAGAAATAAAGAAATTACACAAACTAACATTGTACAAACATATCTGCATCTATAGTGGCAAATCACCATGTCCACGCCACAAGATGTAGGCCTACAAACTTAGTCTATTCAATGTCTAATGAAACGACAGCACCCCAGACAACAGCATCCCTCAACCTATGAGAAAAATAGGCATATGTGTCAGACACATCCTACTGCTCTCCAAACTATCGCAACACCCTATCGGTGTTGTGGAAATCAATCATATGAACATGGTCAGTGACACGACCAATTAGGTACCTCCACTAGAGACAAAAGGGAAGATGGATATCCTCTCCATCCCACACAGGGCACTCTTTATATGGTCTCTAGATGAAATAGGGCATCATGTCTAACTGCTGACACCAATACAATAGATGACCCATGTGGGTCTAAATGATAGCTCCATCATACATGAAAACATATGGCCTCTCTGTAGGAAGATCATGTGTATCGACGGGTCGACATACAACAATGTGCTCCCATTCCCATATCTGCAGGAGGGTAGCACGACAGACGAGTGAATTACCATTAAGGTAAGCCACGTAAAACATATGAAAGTGCATGTGCACTAGTATACATGACCCCATGCATAAATAGTATGATCTCAGACCATACTCTGCAAAATAGAACCAAAGCTGATAGAAAAACCATGCTGGCGGTGATCAAGGCATAAGATGCCACATATCAAAATACCTAGTAGGGTGCATAACCTATCAAGGCCCAAACCAAATTGGTACCATGGAATATCATAGGCACTAGATAAACCAAGCTAATCTCAGGGAAATCCAAACAGCTCAGTCAACGCAATGATGCCAGGACGGGTAGCATACTCTACAAGTGCACCCTGGATTAGAAGCTGAAGGATGCGGTACACATCCTCCAATGTAACAATACACTCTCTAGTGGGTAACCAGAAAGTTCATGTCTTGAAATGCAATTGCTCTAAAAGAGCCGAGATCAGACCCTTGTTGGTCATGATCTCTGGCATGTAACAAATCCAGTATAAACCTAAGGGCCTAAGTACTGACCTCTCATCCTCTAATAGCTGGAACCTGTATACAAGACCCACGGGTCTAGACTCCTAACAACATATAATCCTACCAGTGAACTGCACACAGCAACACATAAAAAATATATCAGTTTCATTCATTAAGGGAAGTGTTAGAAACAAGAATAAGCAGATATGAGACAAGGAAATCAGGTAAACAGTTACAAAATTGCAATTGCAGTAATAAAAGCTACATATGCGGTACTCTTATGCGATTGTGGCACACAACAGTCAATTGCGGTAATTAAATTGCAAATGTGGCATACAAACATGGCAAATGCGACACTTTTATCATTTTCAAATCTAAATTGGCAATTGCGGCATTCAAACTGCAATTGCCGCAAAACTGCAGACGATTGCGGCACATTATGTAAATTATTAGAAAAATAAAAAAATTTCAAAGCAATAAATGCAGGCATTAATGACATGAAAATAAAGAACATTCACTAGATGTCCTATGCCAGCTAGTCTCTGATACATTCAGACTCAGTCAGAAATGTGGGTGACTCATGGTAAGCTCGCCATCGCACGAAAACAGGAGGAAAAGCAAAGAAAACTATGAAAAAAATACCAAGATTTCAAGAGCTCCAAGAAGGCAATGTGACAAATAAATGGCTCTCTTGGCTACTTTTAGGGGTTTCTAGAAACCCTAATTTCTCTAGGAGGTCTGATTTTTCTTCCTAGTCCCCAAAAACTTTGACAGTCAATATCAAAGGTAATATAAGGCATTTTTCAAATCAGTCAGCTACCCAGATTCAGAAATTGTTGTTTCAAAAAACTAAAGCTCATATTGTGAATTTTTGCTCAAATTTGTTGAGGGGACATAAATACACCTACTATCGTCAGGGCAAGCTGGGACAAGATCAAAATTAAAGAATCTTTGACACACTGCGGCAAGTCACATCGCATCAAAAAGGGTCAAATGTAGACACCCGAAAATGGACAGGCTTGCAAATTTACATTAAAAAAACTAATTTTCATCTATTAATTAATGGTTTTTTAATCATTAATTAATCATCTATTTTCCTCCAAATTCATTCCCCAAATCATCTAATCAAATTCGTAAAATTAATTAAATAATTAATTTTATTTAATTAATTAACTTTAATTGATTAATTACCATTAATTAATTAATTAAATTCAATTTCCTATAGTTTAAATTAAAAATATTTAAACTTACTAATTAAATTCTTCCAATTAAATTAATTTAATTTCATTCAATAAAGCAATTCTAAATCAAAAAGAATTCAATTATCTCACATGTTGAAAATATTAATTAAATAACTCCAATCAGATGACATGGGTTACTCCACCCATCTCTCCAATTCACATGGGTAACTCCACCCACCTCTTCAGATCTAAAAGGTAACTCACAATTAGCTCTTCAGTCAACCAAACTCTATCTCCTCTTTACCAAATGAAGAGATGGAGTTTACTGATGACTTCTCCAGTTCCCTTTGATCTCAACCGTTCATCTCCCTATCTCTAGGATTGATCTCAACCATTCATTTCATCACCAATTCCTATATAATAAACCCTTCATAACCATTTGAAGGATCCATGATTTCAAGATCTCGTGCACCATTACTATGCCAGTTTGGTTCTAGCATTCAAGCCATCTTGCGATCAGACACCCATTTCAATTAGCAAATTCTCGACACTTCTCAAGTCATAGACGCTACCACACCAATACTGAGCATCAAAAACAATGTTTCGAAAGGAGTAGAGAGAGACAATAGAAGCTTCAAGAACTTTGGGTTTTGCATTCATTTGTTTTCCTTTCTGTGCTTGTACATTTTATTGGTTACATTTCAAGTTATTTTTTTTAGTAGTTCTTGGGTATTGGATTTCTATTATTTGTAAACCTTTGCTACTAACCCTTGCCTTTGGAAAGCTTGGGAATCATGAATCACGATTGAGGAGGCATACAATACTGTGTAGAGAAATTCTAGTATAGGCCTTTTATAAATTTCATATTTATTTATAAATTCTCTTAGAGTTTGGGTAGATAGAGTGTAGAATCTAGAGATGGATACTCCTATCTGGTTAATAAGTATATCTAAGGAGAAGTAGAAAACCTTTTTGGGCACTATCATTGATGATATTCTGGATTCTATTTATATCCAGGGAAATTTTGGGACATTTAAAAATGAGGTCATGAGGATGGCATTAGGTCATGAATATTGGTATCTATTTATAGATACCGAGTGCATACAAACATTACGTCCCATTTTTTTGTCTCTCTTCTATACCTCATAGGAAACAAGGTGGAGATTTTGTTTCTTCTAAGATATATTTTTAAAGAAGAATTCTTGCTGGATCACATTCAATTTGTTTCTTTGGCACAAATAGGGGTGGGGATCCCATGGCCAAGGGATATACCCAAGCTCTTCTAGCCAGGCCAAAATATGGCTCAACAACCATTTCTAATAAACCTAAATGATGAAGAACCAGTGAAACAACGGAAATGGATGGTGACTGGGAGATATTTCTATTTTAAATGGTTTCTCCTTGATGAACCGTGAGACTATGGATGGTTGTAGGATTTTTCACATCTTGTCATCTCAGACACATTCAACTTAGAATGAAGGGAAGGAGAGCACCCAAATTGTTTGAAATGAACATTTTTAAATTTTTGATGTATTGTAATCTCACTTAGAAGTGTAATCAAAATTTTGTGGGAATTCATTATTCTATAGGTCTAAGGTCTTACAGTTACTCTTCAATGTACATTGTAAATATGCATAGAAATGTCAAATATTAATGAAAATCTCACAAATTTTGTATAAAATACTTTTTCGCACTGAGAAGATTTCAATATTTGAATGAAATTGTTATGTTATTTTTATGATATTATTTCTTTTTTTATTTACATCCCACCAAATTCCAATGGTGTTTCATTAATTAATTATGATCTGGGTTCATTTTACAAATGAAAATTAATTTGTTAATTCAAGAGACATATTTAATGAACAACACTTCCAACTAATCTGTTTCATAAATTAAGGTTTCACAAATTCAACGATTTCCAAATTAATGAAAAAAAAATTTAATTTGTGTATTTTAAGGTTTATCTAACACCATTTGGTTTAACTAATTAATTCTAATTTGGGTTCATTTTACAAACGACAATTAATTTTTAAATGACAAAAAAAAGTAATTTGAAATTATAAATCATAGTGGGAAGTGGGAACTCTTGATAACTAAAAACATAACTAGAAAATACATAATTGAAATTAGAAGAGTAATGCTATACAAAGGACTATTTCCAATATCTCTATTATAAAAAAAACCCTAAGGCTAAACTATAGCCTATAAAAAGGAACTTATTTAACATACTGCCAATCTACCAGTTACACAAAAATATAAAATGTAGACCAAAGGAAGAGAGTGCAAAAGTGCCATATTCTTTAAGTGGTTCAAACCTTCCTACACCCATGCCTTGTTGCATTCATAGCCTATAATTCTTCCTAGGCTATCAAGGCCATGAATTTTTTGGCATGGAGGATAACTATGAAGTCCTCTTCATAGTTGGCATGTGCTTACCCTCTCGTTATGTTTATTATGTCTCACAAGTCTTCAAAAATATACTCCTCTCCGCTCCCTAGCTCCAACTGCCCAACAATCTCGGTGGCATCCTCTTCATTAAAATTAAATTTATCAAAACCTTCATTGGT
Organism: Thuja plicata; assembly: GCA_018584345.1. Lineage (NCBI taxonomy): Eukaryota > Viridiplantae > Streptophyta > Pinopsida > Cupressales > Cupressaceae > Thuja > Thuja plicata. The sequence continues at coordinate 1,490,870 of MU224820.1, forward strand.
TAGATAGTCTTGATGCCAATCATCCACTTTGGGTTCCTTGATTTTGGCCAAACAGAGGAGAAAATTGATGTGCATGCTTATGTCACCCCACCAAACCTGTACCAATTGTAATTATTCTATTTGCACAATTGGGTATGTTCACACCCCAAGTCCCTGAGTATACTACTTGTCTATTAGGGGAATGACAAGTTCCACAGCTGCCCCATTCACATTATCAAGCACAACATCAATGTGCTTCAGACACTGATGCTGAAACACCATCTAGGTGAGCTTCTTCTCCCATTCCTTGGAAACCCCCACATATAAGAGCATGGCTAGGAAAAAATATGGTATGTCTAAGATTACTTTGTACCTATGATGGGCCATTAAAAATTCCAGACCTAGCACTGCCTTCAATACATGCATAATATACATGTGTTCATTGTGTAGTACAACACTTAACCACCTATCAAGTACTTTCCCCACAAATTATCCCTGTGGTTTTATCACATCAAACATGATATCCATGTCTATTTCTTCCAACTAAGAACTCTTTAATCTAGTGCTACTCAATGTTTCCAAGACTTTTTTTACTTTTGAAGTGTAGAGTTAGACTAGAGCCACCTCAATGTCCAATTTCATAGGAAAATGAACAATTTGACAGTGCCAATGGATACTTCAATTACATCTTAGAAGTTTCCTTGAGAAATAAGAATCATAGGATATTTCCTCATGATCATACATAATTAATTTACCTTGAGTGATATGATAATTACATTTTTTGAAATTCATGGAGGTTGGACCTCCTTATGCCCCAAAGAAAGTACACTACATACAAAAAATCAAGGAATACATATTTATTTGTTATTATCATTAATAGTTGTCGTCACTTAGTACCACTACTTTTTCTTTGTAGAATACTATTTCCAACTTGGTCAATGATTAAAAATCAATGACATAAAATTTATTTTGGGCCAAAGTTCTGAAGGATGAAAAAATTTACAAACTTTCTTTGGAAAAGAGACATGTATCCATGCCTTATTTGCATACTTAGATTTTAATTATATACATAAATTTAATTAACTATAATAAATTTGTTCACAAATCTCCATTGAATGATAGTAGATCAATGACATAAGCCCTATTTCAGGTTGAAGTTCTAAAACATAAAAAATGTTCAAAAATTTCAGAGAGAAGTGATAAATTTAATAAAACTTTGAGTCTACATCCACGATAATACGATTCTACAAATTTTTCCCTTTATTCTTTGAGGCTTTTGAAATTAAGGGAGATTTTTCTTTTAACTAACCAGTTAACCAAGGAGATTTAGAAATGGGATTGTGGTATGCAACAAAGTCTCTCTGTGATAGTATTTCTATTCATCACTACAAATTCAAGAATTAAGTTCTGGGTAAAATACCAAACACCTACATTTTTATTAGAAAACTAAGGGTTAAGGTTTAAATTTTTGAGCTTGTGTACCACCATATTTTAATAATTCCTAGCAATAGTCAAAACAAAATAAAATGTAGATCATAACGAACTAGTTAAAACCTCAATTTCAACTAATGAATACCATGATATTTATGATCCTTCTATCCATGGTAAGAGAACACCAAAAATTAGATTTTCATTGCATAATAAGTTGGAAACTAGCATTAGTAGGTCACAACATTATGTTTTTAACAAAATTTTAGGAGCACAGAAAAAATAAAATTACGTTGTGAGATGTTGGATTGGGACTCATTCAATGTTACCTCAATTATTACGTTCCCTAAAAATTAGATTATGATGAAAGTAGAAGAGAAATTTTTAATAAAAATAACCAAAAGGAAATTTTATCCATCTCTGAGAAATAATTTTAAAGTTTTTTGGACATAGAGTTAGGGTTTGGAGTAGAAAACTCAAACTTCCACATTGACCTAGAAAATATTATAGAGGGATATGAGAGAACCAGTGAAGACAATAAAGATGAATTTAGCAGAGGTATCATAGTGGAGGGTGTCCAATTTTTTCATAATCATAAAGACAATAGGTGTGAGCTAGTTGAATCTTGTAGCTAGATAGGTATTGAAATCACCATTGGTAGTTAAAAAGGTATTGAAATTATTTCATGCCCCTAAAAACCTCCTATGTGGCATGCTAATGTTGGAATTGGTTTCTAAAGTATTTGTAGGCATTCAGGTTTTGTCACTGATGTCAACAAATGTTTCTATAGAGGCATAATAGACTGGTTATTACTATTTCTTGATGACTGATAGAAGGGTATGTTTACTCTATGGTTACTTCAGAATGAGAAAAGATGGTGATGTGTATAGGGATATGTTGTGATATTATGCCTAAGGTTGCATGGCTTAATATTGTCTATTGGATGAGTTACAAATGTTTTAGTGAAGACTGGGTATTGGATGGTGAGAGTGATCTTTGACAGAGTTAGTCTCTATGTTTTGAGGATAACTTGCATGTGAGGTGGATTCAGGTTATGCGAGCTTAAGAGATGGAAGAAGACATGTTAAGGAAGGATTTTTATGTTTCGTGTATCGTAGGACTCTTGGTGACATCAATTGTGGCATGTGTTCTAGAGGAGACCCATTTGGGGCCAAATTCGTAAATGAAGCATATATTATGGATTGCGAGCGTGTCTTATGGATCTTGAATTATAATTTATGTTTACTTGTTATAGGTACAGTGTGTATATTAGAAAGGGGTAAGTAATTATTTATACATTGGGAAATCCTAATTGGCCAATGTAACTGATTATTTTAATAGGGTATATAGGAGAGAGATTTTCTTTTCAGAAAGTGTGATTAAGAAAGAGACAACAAACTGTGGAAGCTGGAAGCATGTTTGTGCAAAGTCTACTGGATGTAGAGCAGAGGTTTTGATTATGTTACTTCATTGAAACTGACCAAGCAAAGATAGTTGCTATTAGATAGTTCACCAGATTATATATCTCTTATACATTTATATTTTGGGCTTTAAGTCCTAAGGGTGGATTTAACCTTCTTTAGGAAGTTTCCCTAGGCAGAGAGCCCTATGTTACTCTTGAATCCTAACACGGTCTATCCTTTACCAGGGACTATGTACTGTAATGCATCAATAAGATCCTAACAAGGATAAATATTTTAATAGGGATACTATACTCTCAGTACATCATTTGTGGCTGCTAATTCCCATCGGGGCTTTGCCTTTAATAGGGTTTCCTCATCAAAAAAGGATTTTGTTATTGTGTTGGCATTTACTATGCTATCATTTGGATTAATTTTGTTTTATAAACTTTAATGTTTAATAATCTATCTCACAACTGATTCACCCCTCCTCTCAGTTGTGTTGGTGGACTGTTATTCCTAACAATTTGTATCATAGCTACTGTTCCTTAGAAATAAATCTTAACAACTTAAGTTGATCCTCAAGATGACATTGTATACAAAGGATAGTCCAAATTTTGATCCTAAAAAACTTTGACAATTGGAAGAACAAGATGAGAACACATTTTCTATGCTTGGGGATCGACTACTGGGTGATTACAAAGAAGGATGTATGAATTAAAGTTGGGGATGAACTAGATAAAGGTACTGATGAAGAAAAGAATATATTTTTATATAACATGGTTGCAAGAGAATCATTGACTAGTGTGCTCTTTGAAGGTGAATTCATAGGGGTTAAATATTTCAATTCTGCACATGACATTTGGACAATATTGGAAGCGGTATATGAGGAGATAATTTTACTAAGAAGGAAAAGTTACAGAACTAGAAGACAAGGATGGAAAATATGAAAATGAAAGATGGTGAAAATATTAGAGCATATGTATAGAGAGTTATTGAGGTTGTTATTGGGATAAGAAACTCTGGAGGCACATATAATAAGGAGGAAGTGATCACAAAAATTCTTAGATCTTTGACACTTGTTTATAAGACTACAATGCATGCTATAGATGAGATCATACCCCTAAAAATGAACTTTTATAGAGATATGTTGATTTAAAAATTAACTAATTTTGAGGTCATAGAGCTGGGAGATTCATTACCTAAATTTGAGACAACATTCAAAGTGACTGCATAAAAATAAAAAGATTTTATCAGAAAGTGTGAGAACCAACATACGTGAGTTGAGATAAGAGCTTGGTGAATATGTTGATGACTGGGAACAGATACAAGAGGAACAAAGAAAGTTAAATGAAATTGTGGCCTTGATCACTAGAAGAGAAAAGAGAGGTAAGGGTAAGTTTGAAGGAAAGTTATCTCTGAAATGTTTTTCATGCAATAAGATAGGTCATTTTGCACCTAGATGACCTATAAGTGTTCCAAAGCATAAATCTAAGTTTTATAAACCTAAGTATTCCAAGGATAAGGAATTTTAATATGTTAGTGAAGGTGTTTTTGATGACGATTCTATTGATTATAATGAGATTTGATTTATTTCTATCAAGGATATTAAATCTATTTATGAAGAAAGAGCCTTAGTGTCACATGTTGAAAAGAAATCTGAATGGGTCACAGATAGTGGTTGTTCACACTATATGATTGGAGATAGAAATAATTTTTTTAAGAAAACCAAGCATGATGGTGGTGTTGTGAGATTCAGTGAAAATACTCCTAAGATTATCATTGGAGTTGGATCTATTTCTCTGGATGGAAAGACCAATACTGACAATGTATTACTTGTTGATAGAATTAAGCATAATTTGTTGAGTGTTGGACAGCTAGTGGAAAAAGGTTATAAATTTAAATTTGTTGATGGGAAATTCTCTATCAGAAGTAAGTCAGGAGACTTAATCACATTTTATACTAAATCCAGAGGTAATATATTTGAGTTAAATACATCTGAGGCTTCTTGTTTTGTTATGAAGGTTGATGAAAGTGTGTTATGGCATAGAACATTTTGTCATGTGAATTTTTATAATATTGTGCAGGAAAGTAAGACTAATTTAGTTAGAGATATACCAAATATTTTGAAACCATCTAACACCATGTGTAGAGAATGTGTAATGGGGAAGCAGACTAGAAGCAGTTTTGAAAGAAAATCTTACTCAGTAAAAGGGAAGTTAGGTCTATTGCATACAGATCTATGTGGTCCTACAAGAAAATGATCTTACTACAGTGAAAGGTATTTTATACTTTATGTTGATGAATTTTCTAGGATGATGTGGGTTACATATCTTAGAGAAAAATCAGAGGCGTTTGAAAAATTCAAGATATTCAAAGAAAAAGTTGAGAATGAATCAGGCTTAAAGATAAAATGTTTGAGATCAGATAGAGGTGGAGAGTTTACTTTTGATTTTTTCAATACCTAATTTGAAGAGCATGGAATATATAGAAACAAATCTTCTCCTAGGACACCACAATAGAATGGGATAATAGAGAGAAGAAACAAAACAACATTAGATGCTGCTAGAATTATGTTTCTGGAAGGAAATGTATCACATGTTCATTGGAGAGAAGTTGTTGGTATTGTTGTGCATACTTTGAAGATAATTCATATCAGAGAAGGTACAAGTAATACTCCTTATGAATTATGGTTTAATCATACTCCTATTGTGACTCATTTCATAATATTTGGTAGTAAATTCTATATCAAAAGAGATGATGAGATAGGAAAGTTTGATGCTAGAAGTGATGAAGGGATCTTCCTTTGTTATTCCACTAAAAGAAAATCTTACAAATGATTCAATCTAATATTGAGGAAGATGATTGAAAGTGCTAATGTGAGGATTGACAAAAAGTTCTAGATTTAAGAGTGACTATATGACTATAATCACACTACAAAAATCAAGGAGGTTACTATAGACCAAGAAGAACCTTTGGGGATTGGCTGTGAGATCAAGGTATGTCAAGATGACTCAAATGATCCTACTAAAATTCCTAAAACTCTAAGGTATGTTAAGAAAAACCATTTGAAAGATCAAATTATTGGAGATGCAAATAGAGGAATTATGACAAGATCAAAATTACGAGACGAAATTTGTTTGATTTCTCAAGTTGAACCAAAATCTACTGATGAGGCATGTAGATACGAATGTTGGACTAAAGCTATGCAGCAAGAAATTGAATAGATAAATAAAAATAATGCTTGGGGACTGGTTCCTAGACCTAAAGACAATAATTTTATAGGAACTAAGTGGGTTTTCATAAATAATATTAATGAAGAAGGAATGGTTGTAAAAAATAAGGCAAGAATGGTTTGCAAAGGCTACTCGCAACAAGAAGGTATAGACTTTGAAGAAACATTTTATCCTATTGCTAGGCTTGAGGCTGTGAGAATATTTCTTGCTTATGGAAGTATATATTGAGGAACCCAATGGATTTCCTTTCACATAAGTTGACTACATGGTTTCCAAGTTTAAGAAATATTTTTATGGATTGAAACAAGCACCAAGAGCATGGTATGCAAGGTTGGACATGTATCTACTTTGTCTGGGCATTAAAAAAGGTAATGTAGACAATAATTTATACTTAAGAACTAGTGAAGATGGAATGCTAATAGTAGAAGTTTTTGTTGATGATATCATTTTTGGAGAAAATGATGCAATGAGTAAAAATTTCTCTAAAGAAATTAAATAGAATTTGGGATGTCAATGATTGGTGAGATGAAATTTTTCCTTGGAATGAAAATTAATCTGAACAAGAGTGATATTTTTATTTCTCAGACAAAGTATCTTAAAGAAATGTTGAAAAGGTTTGGAATTGAAGATTGTAAACCTGTTGGAACACCTATGGTTATTGGTCACAAGGTTACTAATACTTATGAAACTCGGAGTGCTTTTCAGACAAAGCATATATCTAATATTGGAGGCTTACAATATCTTACTCACACCACACCAGATATTGCTAATGCAGTTGGAATTGTGGAAAGACATCAAGAAGGTCCTAAAGAAACACACCTTGCTACTGTGAAAAGAATATTTAGATATCTGAAAGGAACACTAGATTATGGCTTATGGTATAAGAAATCTGATGATTTGATTTACATTCTTATACAACATTGATTGGGAATGAAATATTGATGACATAAAAAGTGGAAGTGGTGGTGCATTCTTTCTTGGGAAAAATATTGGTTTCTTGGCTAAGTAAAAAGCAAGATTGTATAGCTCAATCTTCTGTTGAATCTGAGTATGTTTTTGCTGCTATAAATTGCACACAGATTGTTTGGATGAAACAAATGTTGAAGGACATTGGGATAACTTTTGATGAGCCAGTGGTTATCCATTGTAATAACACTAGCATGGTGAACATTTCAAGGAATCTAGTAATGCATTCAAAAACTAAACATATTTCCATTAAGTAAAAATTTTTGAGATACAAGGTAGAAGAGAAGGAGATTAGATTGGAGTATATCAGCATAAAGGAACATATAGTAGATATATTTAAAAAACATTTTCCAAAGTATGCCTTTGAGTATCTTTGAGGTATGCTTGGGGTGAGATCCCCTCCTTGTGAGAACTAAATTGATGAAGGAATGCATCAGTCCAGTGGCTTTTAGAACTATATCATTTTTTGGACTTGATGTATGGATCTCCTAAGGGGGAGTGATAGCAGGAACATTATAGAACATATTTAGGTGATTTTGCACCTGATTGTTGGAGACATGGAGATTTGAAAAAGCTACACCTTGTAGAGTAAATAAGAAGAGTTATGGAACCCTTTACCATTGTTGTCAAAGGGGGGGAGATTCTATGAGAAAATCCCTACTGTTTTAGGGAGAGTTGTGTTGAGGATATTGAGAAGATTGTATTGAGAGAATACTTTTGGGTTGATGGATTTTACCATATGTTTCCATCAATTCCAAAGGAGGAGATTGTTGGAATTGGTTGTTGATGTTGTTGTTGGAATTTATGAATTTTCACTAATGTCAACATATGTTTCTATGGAGGTAGAACAGACGGGTTATTACTGTTGCTTGATGAATTACATTATTATACGAGTACTGTAAGGTTGATTTAGAATATGAAAATATGGTGATGTATATATGGATATTTTGTGATCTTATTCCTAAGGTTGCATGGCTTAATATTGACTATTGGATGAATTACAAATGTTTTAGTGAAGACGGGGTACTGGTCGGTGAGAGTGATCTTTGACAGAGTTAGTCTCTCTATTTTTAGGATAACTTGCATGTGACGTGGATTAAGGTTATGAAAGCTTAAGGATGGAAGAAGACATGTTAAGGAAGATTTTTTATGTTTTGTAGGTTGTAGGACTCTTGGTGACATCAATTGTGGCATTTTTTTTGGAGGAGACCTATTTGGGGCCGACTTCATATATGAAGCATGTATTATGGATTACAAACATGGATTATGGACCTTGGATTATATTTGATGGATTTTAATTGATGTTTACTTGTTATAGGTACCATGTTTATCTTAGCAAGGGGTTAAGTAACTATTTATACATTGGGAAAGCCTAATTGGCTGACCTAATTGATTATTGTAATAGGGCATATATGAGAGAGATTTTCTTATTGGAAAGTGTTAGCTCTTTTTCTTGCAACACAACCTTAAGATGACAGTATACTGATTATAATTGAATGCAAACTCCCTTTTGAAAAGAGAAAGGCTAATTGCTGAGGTATTTGATAATACTGGGGATACCTATTATCACCTCCTTAATTTTTTAGCTCCACAGACTCAGGCAGGTATTACTTATTAAAATATTACTGATTCTTCAACCTATGTATTTGGTGGAATAATTCATTCACTGGTTACTTAATTTAGACCTCACTATAATAACTTATAGAATACCTTGGAGATTGCAATAATTAGTTTGAAACAGAGTACTACAAGCCAGGCTATGGTCTTAATAACATAAACCAATGAGACAAGGACTTTCATCCTTCTTCCTTTTACTTTAGGAGGGGAAACCTAATGATTTGCTCTTTAAGAAATCAACAAACTTCAACTATAATCACTTATGAGTACAATTGATTTTACACATATATTATGAAAGTAATTGATTTTGAATAGTATTGAATATTTTGGATGATGATGGATTACCAAACAAGTTCCTAGACCAATGCCTATCCTTGGGCTTATAGAATCAATGAATAAAAATCCACATAGATATATAAAATAGAATATTGTAAGATGCCTTCCAACCTACATGCAACTCAGATAAGATACCTTGCAAACTATCCTATCACTTTTACAATATTGTATCAAATCCTCAATCACTGTTGTACTCCCTAAAATTGCTCACAAAGTTGAATTCTCCCCTTAGAAGAAGCTTGCAAATAATCAAATAACTACCTTATAAGCAAAGAGACAACAATAATATAGAGTAAAGTTGCACTGTATTTTATTCATATGTTTCTGCTTCAGTACATAAAAATATCAAAAATCTCAAAGACACAGACTGAAATTTAGAAAGTCTGGTTTGCCAATATATTTCATCTCTTGAAACTATTACAATTTTATCTATTTATAGGTCCTAAACCATCTTGGAATCCTTAAAGTTAGGACACAACAAGCTTCGGATGGTTTAAGGAAAATAACCCTAAAAAGTCTAGAAAAGACAAGAAATAAGAATGTCAAGCGGTGGGAAGACAAGAACAGGGGAATAAAGTTGATCTTCTTTGTCTTCATGTGACCTCTGGCACCTTTGTCTAATAATGTTCAGGATAGCATCTAATATTTGTACTGAGATCAAGTGACTTCCATTTCAGGCTAACCTACACTTGTGTTTGATAATAACTAACCTCCCTGTGCTCAATGATCAGGCACCAAGTGTTCCTTTCTACTCCTCATCCAAGATCTCCTCCTCTATCACCACAGGTTTTTTCTTCTTTGGTTTGGTCATCAAATCCCAAGCTTTCACCTCATCCTCTATGGGCCATTTAAAACTTTGAATACTCTGTAGTTGTCCCTTTTGCCTTTCCCATCTGTTATTAGTAATGCTCTTGACATCAACTAAAAACTTATTTATGTCAGTCTCTTCCCTGAAAGCTTCATCCAAAATTTTGTTAAAACCATCTAAATCTAAATTAGATTCTATAATAAATGCTTCATCACTAGGCATCCTTCTATCAAACTCATTTCTCCAAGCCTCCAAGGCCTTAACCTGATCATCTTCTCCTTTCAAAGGAGGAACAAACCTATTGAAATTCGGTGAAAATAGGCTTATCTTAGCCTCTATCTAATTTATTTTACCCTTAAAGAAAGACAAAGATACATTTACCTTTTTTATTTCATCTTCCACCTCTGTAACAATTTCTAGTAAATTTGCACAGTGTTGCTGCAAAGAGGCTAGTTTCTCAAACAATTATACCCTAGGAGACCATGTGAAAAAGTAAGGGTTCAAAACTGAGATATACTCTATTACTTCAGCATGCAAGATGGGCAATTTATTATGTGCATTTAGGATGATATCTATTTTATCTTTTAATATATCAATCCTATGCTGAAGGATGCTCCTTAATGCATTTATAGCCACCTCATTTTCCTTTTTGGCTACATCCTCTATTTTAACCTCTTCCTTTGCTTCAAATTTCTCTTCTATTTGCAAAGGCTACATTGAGGGCACATATACCACTTTGGGTTTTTATTGTAATTTCCTATTCATCTCAGCAATTACCATATCTTCTTGATGTATCTTAATATGACACAATTCCCTATATTTTTCTAGGGCACTAGCCTCCTTAATTAAAACACCACACTTTTCAGACAACTGCTTTGTCTTATCCTCATTTAGGTGTGCCCAATGTGTCATGATTTGGGAAATCTCAAGATCTCTAGTGTTTTGTACTGTCCACACCATTTGATTTCCAACCATGCTCTCCTAAATATTTAAAAGTTGAGGCTTCTGGTCTTTTGGACATAAATTCCACATTGCAAATGATTGTGATTTTGGACTGTATCCAAACCCTTTGATCATGTCACCCATTTGGATTTCACTTGCCATCTTAAGATCTAGCTGCTTTCTGATTTGATCTATAATAAATGTTGAGGCTGAATCCCATCCTTCAAAAAGCAATATTCCACTATTCAAGACCATCTTTCTAGCTTCATCAAGAGAGACATCTTCACTTTCAGGATCATATGCCTGTAGAGCTAGAAGAGCATCATTCATTACTACCTCTTCACCATCTAACTTCAGTTGTTCGCTGATCTGCTCCTTTTTATGCCACCTTAAGAAATTTTTAAACTCATCAGTTTTTATAAAGTTGTCATCACTCAAAAACTATTTTTGGTGAAGCAACCTCTCATCAATACATGCTCTGAGAGGAAATTCTATGTTTTCCTCTACTTCTTGCTGCTATCTCTTTCCTTTTCTGATTTGTTTTCTCAAATTGTGATCATATAATCTGTTGCCAGGAACAAGAGCACTTATCCTATCTCCTTTTTTATCTTTTCTTTATAAGAGGTTTGACCAAGGTCAAATTTTTTCCTCTTGGTAGCAGGCTCCTCTATATCATTAGGTTGAGAAACCTCAGTCAAGTCTATGATATGCCCTTTTTCTCCCTATATCTGAGTTGCTTCTGTAACATTTTATTGGGGTTGATCTATTTGAGGTGGATAGACATACTCTTCATCACTCTCACTCTCATATTTAGACTCTAAATATTCAGGTTCTTTTCCCCCTCTCTTCACATCCAAAACTCTATCTAATTGCTCATAGAGTGTGTAAAAGTTATCTATCATAGCTTTAATTTTGTCAAAATATGGCAGGTCAAGGTAAAAACCTCCAAATGTTAATCCATTTCTTTTTATTTGTTTTTCTAAATTTAGTAACTCCAGAATTCCCTCTCTCCTATTTCTCACTTCATCTTCATCAAGGATATTCCTTGTAGCATCCTCCTCCACACAAAGACCATGTACATATGTATTCAGTATGGTAGTAGTTAGGAGCTTCTTAGCTTCTGCAATAAATCCTTCTGGATCAATATATCTATATAATGTTTCTCCCATCTTGCAGCTTTCCAACCATGTGCTCACTAAATCATTAGCACCCTTACCAATTGTAAATTGAAAAATCTTGAATTTCCTAGGGGTTAATGTCCCCTTCCTGTGTGGCGCAAAGTGCTCATTATCTGTTAATAAAAGCTGCCAAATGAACTCCATAGCTACAACTCTTGATGGCACATGATATGGTAGGACATGAGGAGGATGTGTGCACCCATATACTCTAATCATAGTAAAATTCTCTTCTAAAAATAATTCTCCCCAATTGTGGTCACCTTCCCACTTGTCAACATATTCACAGGGTCTCAGCAACTGCAGCACCTTCATTGGGAGTCTAGTCTTGCTAATACCCAAACTCTGCATTAAGGGGTAGACAATCTAGTTCTCAAATCCACAGAAGTCACAATCCTTGGAGGTAAAATTCCATATCCTAATCCAAAATTGAATAGGATTGGGCCGGTCCTGAAAGATCCTCTGAGGGTTTAAGTTGTTGACATTCATAATACCATAATTGAAATGCAATAAAAAATGCATCAGGATAGGATAATGTAGAAACTTAGGATTTTTATCCTTCTTCTGCACAGCTACAAACCCCTCTTGCATTCTATCAATGATGTTCTATATACAGTCATAGCTAGTACTAGAATGCACATCTTGCAAATCTAACACCAAAATTAAAATTCTAGAATTTATCTTCTCATCTCCTACATCTATACCCAAGACCCTACACAAAGCATATGCAATGTACTTGATATAGAAATGTAAATATTTGAAACTATAGGGTGCAGTTCCTGTTATAGGGGTGATATGGTTTCTAAATTCCTTAAGAATATGTTTTTGCAATTGGTTTCTAGCAACCCCAGGCTGTAACCTATACCTTTCTTCTTGCTTGGTAATATTAATCTTAGTGGACATGGTACTATATAAACCAAAATCTTGCATGAATGAATTCCTATTTAGAATCAACAATGCAGTACCATCATTCTTTTTAATTGTCCTAGACAAAGAGTCATAATGATTTGCAAGACCTAGAAACAAATCAACATCTACATAGACATCAGGGACAATTAACCTAGCCAGACCACTAGTCCAAGGGTTTGATATTGTCATGGCCTTGTCAGAATTATTATAAAAATAGTTATATAGAGAAAAACTTGTGGAACCTAGTGTATGGGCATCTCTGATTTCACAGTATTCATCTGCCAATATGTTGGCATTTTCCCTCTTATTCTATGTATACCTAGGCAATAGCTTCAAAAATTCATCAGAGAAATTCCTTTTTCCCTTGGCATCCTCATCAAATTCATCGCTCTTCCCACTGGTAGAAGCCACACTAACTGCTCTACTCATCTTTCTATGTTTTCACCTTTCTTTCACCGATATTGAGACAAATCTCCTCTCATGACTCCTTACTCTTCTCTGTGCACTGAAGACAATTCAAGAACCTTGAAAACTAGAAAATCACCCTGAAATTGATCAATTCTTTCTTTTTTGGACACAGAAAACCTAGCAATTCTTCACTCTAAAATTCTGGATGTATGATAAATAAAAATAAACCTAAGATCATCCCTTTATGGTAACTTTTCAAAGTACTCAGCTCATCATTGAAGAGACAATCAATTTCACCTTCAAGTTTACATGCTATGGTATTAATTGAAATCCTAGTCGTAGCTCATGAATGTGACAGGAAATCAAATTCATATGAGTGTGTTTTCAGAAAAACCCTTATAAAATTTGAACAAAATGACATGTCTTCATATGATTGGTTCTTCACCAGACATCTTAGCTACCTTTTTCACATAGTAATTAATCTCCTAGATTTTCATTGGATGATGAATCTCTATGTTGTCATGTTAGCAACTGCTGCCTTTTATCACTTTTCATATTTGACGACCTAGTGACTATGCATTATCTCTTTGTCACTGATCAAATCTCTTAACTCTCAATTCTTCTGGAGATCTAGCGACTATATGATTTTCTTCACTTAGCTTAACCATGATTAACTTCTAGCAATCACTTGATCAAATGAATCCAAGTTGCTAGATCAAATGCCAAACTCAGAGTTTATTCGGAGACCCGGCGACTACGGTTACTTTTCATCTTTTAAGCTCTTATTGCTAAGTTTTTGAATGTTTATTTCACTTTACAAGACCCCATGACTACCCTTAGTCACCCAATCACTGATTAAAAATTCTCTTTAATATTTCCTTCAGAGACTTCATGACATAGCCCATGAAACCTTATCTTTTAATTTTAATTCAGAGACTATGTGACTAAAGCTAATCTCATTGTCACAAGAAAATTTTACTCTTATGCAAATTTGATAGAGACTCAGTGACTACCATTGATCTTTTCCTATTCTACATTTGATGGCTCCGCTATGTCACTGAGCATATTTTGAAAACCTTAACTCATTTGGAGACAATGCGACAATATTAAAATACATAGCTTTACATCCTTTAGTCTCTTAATCACCAAATGATATTTTTCCTTTTGGGAGACCATGTGACTGATACAATTTTTTCTATTCACTGTGGACACATGTCTCATCCTGATTGTTTGTCTCCAAATCAATGAAGAAATGCTGACTTACCATTTTTAACCAACAACTACTCGACCACCATATATTTCAATCAACTTGTAGTTTTTTTCCAAGTCTCAGAACCTTTTTCTTAATTGAATTTTTAATTGGAGACTTGGCGACAAAAGTATTTAACTTTTCACTAACTGTGTTTCGATCCGGAGACCCCATGACCAAAGCAATCGCCAAGTCTCATGATAATTTTCTAACTGCAGGATATATTGCACGACACTGCGACTTAACCGCTTGTCTCCATGTCGCTAGATGATGTTTTTCTTCATTGGGAGACTTTGTGACGAAGGATTTTGCTAAGTCTCATAACTTACAAATAATATTATTTTTCCTTTTTAGACATCCTGACAATAGTTAATCGCCCAGTCTCATGATAAAATGGAATATGCTTTTAGGATTAAGCGACTAGGCGACTATTGAAAAAGGCACATGAGTTTTATAACTTAAGTTTTTCAAAAAGGTAATGCAAAAATAGAAACTCGATTGACATTTTTAGGGATTTTTTGCATTCTCACTTAGAAAACATCTCAGGGTTTTAGGTTTTTCACTATTCATGTGGTTTCTAACCTAAGAACACAAAATTTCCACAGGGATAATTCAAATTGGGACAGATTGTCTGATTTGGGATAGAAATTGGCATGATGACAACAAAATTTTAGGGCAAACCAACAAAACAAGGAATACAAGAAACATAAAGTATGATTGAGAAAGAGACAAAAAAGTGTGGAAGTTGCAAGCTTTTTTGTGCAAATTCTACTAGATGTAGAGCAGAGGTTGTGATTATGTTACTTCATTGGAACTAACCAAGAAAAGACAGTTACTATCAGATAGTTCACTATATTGTATATCTCTTATACATTTATATTTTGAAATATAAGTCCCGAGGGTGGATTTAACCTTCTTTAGGTAGTGTGCCTAGGCAGTGAGCCCATTGTTACTCTTGACTCCCAAAAGGGTCTATCCTTTAATAAGGATTGTGTATTGTAATGCAACAATAAGTTCCTAACAGGGCTGAATCTTTTAACAAGGATATTATACTCTAGTACATCATTTGTGGGTGCTAATTCCCATCGAGATTTTACCTTTAACATGGTTTACTTGAAAACAAAGGATTGTGTTATTGTGTTGGCATTTACTATTAGGAATAACAATCCATAAGAAAAATTGACAGGGGGGGGGTGAATTAGTTTTGATATAGAATATTAAACTTTAAACATTATAAAGCAAAAATTCAATTCAAGTGATACCACAGTAAATGCCAACACAATAACACAATACTTATTGTCGAGGAAACCCTATTAAAGGTAAAACCTCAGTGGAAATTAACACCCACAAATGATGTACTGAGAGTATAGTATCCATGTTAAAATATTTAGCATGGTTAGGAGCTTATCACAAACTCTGCTCTACATCCAGCAGCCAAACAAGCCTGACAACTTTCATACTTCTCTTCCCTTTTAATCTCTACCACATCTTTCCAAAAAAATTTATCTCTCATATATACCCTATTATAATAATTAATTAGGTCATCCAATTAAGCTTTCCCAATATAAAAATAATTGATTAGATCGGCCACTTAAGGCTTTCAAAAATATAAATAATTATTTAACCCCTTGATAAGATACACAAGGTACCTAAAAAAGTAAACATCATTTACAATACATCAGATATACTCCAAGATCCGCAATCCATGCTCACAATGCATAATACATGCTACATCTCTGAAGTCGGCCACCAAATACGTCTCCTGTAGAATACACACCACAACTAACATCACCAACATGTAGAAGAATATTGATCATTGTCCAACATTCCTCTATGTTTCCTCTATCATACCCTAAGCATGCACACTTAGAATTATCTTTTCCTATAAGATATACCCAAAACATAGAGACCTACTCTGTGAAGCACTACTGTCATAGTCAAGAAACCAATCTTCCCTAAATCATATATAACATCACCAATATGTAACCTCAAGTCAAGTGACCTTAGGAATAAGGTCATCACACATCCTTCTTCATATCCTTGTCTTTGATCATTATGAATCATCTGTATAGTTTCTATACACTTCTATCAGTTGTCATAAACATTATGTTCTCTCCATAGAAGCATATGTTGACATCAATGATGAAATAAAAATATCAACAACATAAATAGTACCCAAATATAATATCATCCAACATTTACTATGTTATCATTTGGATTAAAGTTTTGTTTATAAAGTTTAATGTTTAATAATATGTCTCACAACTGGTTCATCCCCCCCTCTTAGTTGTGTTGGTGGACTGTTAATCCTAATAGAAAATTATTCCCATCTCTTAATCTACCACTAAGATCCTTCCCAGCAGGTGGGATGCACATGGATATACAGATTCAAGGGGATTACATAGGGCATAAAATCCATTCATTTCCTCTTGATCAAATTTTGCAAATTTCTCAGACAAGAGGGGAGATGGTGAGAATCTTGCATTGTGGCATTCTCTGCATCAGGAACCACCTATTTTCAATAATGGCATGACTCACAAGCTTGGTTGTTTCACAAGGTGACATTCTAAATTCTTTGAAGCACTCTAATATTGGGCCTTTTCTTCCAACTAGTTGATTAGTTTCACTACAAGAAAAAAAATTAGAGACAACGACTTCAATTGAGAAAATATATTTGTAACTGACTAGTGGTAGTCCAAAGTGAAATACATGTAAGGACCTATAGATTTTTTCATTCCTTGTGACTATAAAAGGAATACCAAGGCTATTTGAAAACATTCTAAAATTTTCCATTCTAAGGCATGTAATAAGTTATTTCTAGCTTAGGATTGTAGAACAATTGCAGGTGACATGTATTCATGTTTTACTTTCAAATGGTTTTGTATATGTAATGAAAATAATTGCAACACTTTCTCTTTGTTATGTATCTATTTTTCATATGAATCAATAATATCAAGGGTATTTTTATTTGTCTCTACAATTTCCTTGTATTGTGTGATTTTTGTATCGGTATTCTTCAAGGAAGAAGTTAAATATTGTATGCAAACTACTCTGAGGTTGGACATATCACAAAGATTAATAAGAATGACATTGCAGTCATGTAGGTAGATTTCAATTATGTAAAGCATGAATATTTTCAATAGTACAAAAATTGTAGAAATATTTTGGCTAATCTTTTATTATTGATGGGGAAAGTATATTTTTTTGGCAATTTTTTTCCAATCCACATTCTATTAATAGCCACTTGCCTTGAATACTCATCATGATGGGCCAATGCCAAGTTACAATTAAGTAATAATTAAGGCAAAATCACATTAAATATTGAGAGAATAAATATTTGATTTGTAATAAAATTTCTTGCACTATGGTATCGATAATCATGGCAATAAGCACACATACGAAAAAATCATCTTTTCACCATTATAATTTATTATTTATTATTATTATTTTTAACTATTAGATGATCTAAGATCAATGATTTAAATTTTATTTTGGGTTGCAATTTTGAAGGAATTTTTTTTTGCATAAAGTTTGCAAAATGTAAACATGTGTCAAATCTATGTACTTAACTCAATGCAATGACCTTAAATATTGACCACAACTAGTTATAGGGATAGTTTATAATGTTGTAACATGCGATAAACATTACACAAATGTCTTTTCACTAACATTCTCAAGTGCGATCATCAACGAATGACATCAAATTTGGTAATGATAGGATGACATTATTCCCAATTTTGCACACTTCCATTAATGGAAAATATTTATTGGGAGATATCGAAGGACTGAGGATTATTATTGATCAATGATAAAAAAATTGGGTGGAATTTTTAGGCTATTCATAGATGATTTTGGTTTTCCTTCATCAATTCTCCTTGGGTAGATAGAGTATACCGTGTAGAGAAATTCTAGCATAGGCTTTTATAAATTTCATCTTTATTTATAAATTCTCTTAGAGTTTCGGTAGAAGAAGTGTAGAATCTAGAGATGGATATTCCTATCTGGTTAATATATATATCTGAGGAGAAGTAAACAACCTTTTTGGGCATTGTCATAGATGATATTCTGGAATCTATTTATATCCAGGGAAATTTTGGGACATTTAAAAAGGAGGTAATGAGGATGGTGTTAGGTCATGAATATTGGTATCTATTTAGAGATACCTAGTGCATAAAGACATTACTTCCCAATTTTTTGCCTCTCTACTATACCTCATAGGAAACAACCATTTATAATGAACCTGAATGATGAAGAACCAGTGCAACAGAGGAAATGGATGGTGACTGGGAGAGATTTATGTTTTAAATGGTTTCTCCTTGATGAACTATGAGACTATGGATGGTTGTAGGATTTTTCACATCTTGTCATCTCAGCTACATTCAACTTAGAATGAAGGGAAGGAGAGAACCCTAATTGTTTTAAATGAAAGTTTTTAACTTTTTTTTGTATTGTAATCTCACTTAGAAGTGCAATCAAAATTTTGTGGGAATTCATTATTCTATAGGTCTAAGGTCTTACAGTTACTATTCAATGTACATTGTAAATATGCATAGAAATGTCAAATATAAATGAAAGTTTCACAAATTTTGTATAAAATACTTTGTCACACTGAAAAGATTTCAATATTTGAACAAAATTGTTATGTTATTTTTATGATATTATTTCTTTTTTTAATTTACATCCTGCCAAATTCTAATGGTGTTTCATTAATTAATTATGATCTGGGTTCATTTTACAAATGAAAATTAATTTTTTAATTCAAGAGACAAATTTAATGAACAACATTTCCAATTAATTTTTTTCATAAATTAAGGTTTCAAAAATTCAACGGTTTCCAAATTAATGAAAAAAAATAATAATTTGTGTATTTTAAGGTTTATCTCACACCATTTGGTTTAACTAATTAATTATAATTTGGGTCCATTTTACACACGATAATTAATTTTTAAATGACAATAAAAAGTAATTTGAAATTATAAATCATAGCGGGAAGTGGGAACTCTTGATAACTAAAAACATAACTAGAAAAAACATAATTGAAATCAGAAGAGTAATCTGATAACATAACCAGCGAATACATAAAATCTATTATTTTTTATTAATGTATTTTGGGATCCTTAAAAAATTTGTTTCATGCATTCTTTCCAAATTCTATACAAAGGAATATTTCCAACATCTCTATTATAAAAAACCCTAAGGCTAAAATATAGCCTATAAATAATGTACTTATGTAATAGAGTACCAGTCTACTAGTTACACAATAATAGAAAATGTAGACCAGAGGCAGAGAGTGGAAAAGGCCCAATTCTTTAACTGGTTCAGGCCTACCTACACCTTGGCCTTGTTGCATTCATAGCCTCTCATTTTTTCCAGACTATCCTGGCCCTAAATTTGTTGGCATGGTGGATAACTACAAAGTCCTCTTCACAGTTGGCATGTGCTTCCCCTCTCGCAATGTTAATTATGTCTCACAAGTCTTCAAAAATATACTCCTCTTTGCTCCTTAGCTCCAACTGCCCAACAATCTCAGTGGAATCCTCTTCAGTAAATTTAAATTCATTGAAAGCTTCATTGGTTAGATAGTCTCGATGCCAATCATCCACTTTGGGTTCCTTGATTTGTGCCAAACAGAGGATAAAATTGATGTGCATGCTTATGTCACCCCACTGACCCTATAGCAATTGCAATTATTCTATTTGCACAATTGGGTATGTTTGCACCTAGGTCCCTAAATATAGTACTTGTCTAGTAGGGGAATGACAAGTTCCCCAACTTCCCCATTCACATTATCAAGAACAACATCAATGTGCCTCATACACTAATGTTGAAACACCATCTAGGTGAGATTCTTCTCCCATTCCTTGGAAACTTCCACATATAAGAGCATGGACAGGAAAAAAGATGGTACATCTAAGATGACTTTGTACCTATGATGGGCCATTAAAAATTCTAGACCTAGCACTGCCTTCAATACATGCATAATATACATGTGTTCATTGTGTTGTATAACACTTAACCACCTATCAGGTACTTTCCCCAAAAATGATCCCTGTTGTTTTATCACATTGAACATGATAGACATGTCTATTTCTTCCAACTACGAACTCTCTACTCTAGTGCTACTCAATGTTTCCAAGATGTTTTTTACTTTTGAAGTGTAGAGTTAGACTAGACCCACCCTAATGTCAAATTTCATAGGAAAATGAACAATTTGACAGTGCCAATGGACACTTCAATTACAGCTTAGAATTTTCCTTGAGAAATAAGAAGCATATGATCTTTCCTCATGATCATACATAATTAATTTACCTTGAGTGATATGATAATTACATTTTTTGAAATTCATGGAGGTTGTACCTCCTTATGCCCCAATGAAAGTACACTACATAAAAAAATCAAGGAATACATATTTATTTATTATTATCATTAATAGTTGTCATCACTTAGTACCACTACTTTTGATTTGTAGAATATTGTTTCCAACTTGGTCGATGATTAAAAATCAATGACATAAACTTTATTTTGGGCCAAAGTTTTGAAGGATGAAAAAAATTACAAACTTTTTCTAGAAAAGAGACATGTATCCATTCCTTATTTGTATACTTAAATTTTAATTATATACATAAATTTAATTAACTATAATAAATTTGTTCACGAATCTCCATGGAATGATATCAGATCAATTACATAAGCCCTATTTCTGGTTGAAGTTCTAAAGCATAAAAAATGTTCAAAAATTTTAGAGAGAAGGAATAAAATTAATAAAACTTTGAGTCTATATCCACGATAATACGAGTCTATGAGTTTTTCCCTTTATTCTTTGAGGCTTTTGAAATTAAGGGATATTTTTCTTTTAACTATCCAGTTAACCAATGAGATTTAGAAATGGGATTGTGGGATGCAACAAAGTCTATTTGTGCTAGTATTTCTATTCATCACTACAAATTAAAGAATTAAGTTCTAGGTAAAATACCAAACACCTACATTTTTATTAGAAAACTAAGGGTTAAGGTTTAAATTTTTGAGCTTGTGTACCATCATCTGTTAATAATTACTAGCAATAGGCAAAACAAAAGAAAATGTAGAGCATACTGAACTGTTTAAAACCTCAATTTTCACTAATGAATGCCATGATATTTAGGATCCTTCTATCCATGCTAAGAGAACACCAAAAATTAGATTTTCATTGGATAATAAGTTGGAAACTAGAATTAGTAGGTCACAACATTGTTTTTTTAACAAAATTTTAAGAGCATAGAAAAATAGAATTACATTGTGAGATGTTGGATTGGGACTCATGATGTTACCTCAAGTATTACCTTCCCTAAAAATTAGATTATGATGAAAGTAGAAGAGAAATTGTTAATAAAAATAACCAAAAGGAAATTTTATCCATCACTGAGAAATAATTTTAAAGTTTTTTGGACTTAGAGTTAGGGTTTGGAGTAGAAAACTCAAACTTCCACATTGACCAAGAAAAACTTATAGAGGGATATGAGAGAACCAGTGAAGAAAAGAAAGATGAATTTAGCAGAGGTGTAATAGTGGAGGGTGTCCAATTTGTTCACAATCATAAGCCTTCTTAAAATGTTGATAATTTTGTGTCATGGGTTCAAGATATTATTTCCCTTCTAACATTTTGTGTAATATTGGAAAGTAATAGGGAAGTGGGTGCTAACCTTCTTGAAATGATATTTAATATCCATTGTACTTCTCAACCAATTAAATATAATTTTTTTGAGCATATTTTTAAATCCATGCACAATTAATTTTTAATGATTAAATAGGTTCCTCTAAGACATTTACGTTCACAACCTACTCGTGTCATCTTCTTACAAAAAAATATCATGGAATGTTCGAGACCAACAAGTTTTGAGATTTAGGTGTATGAGAATGATAATAATAGAACAATGGCTCTAATATATGAATGGAAACCTAAGATAAGGATGCATGATAACAAAGGGAACTACACCCATTTTTTAGACTTATTTTTGGAACTAATGTATCATACAATTACAAACACTCCAATGCCTATATTTCTTGTCTCTTGTGTTGTCATAATTGGAAAAGTTAGTAGATGAATGTGTTGGCATTAATTTCAACATAGAAAGAAATTGATCAGAGGAAGTGATTAGAAGAATATATTAGTTTTTGCTAACTGAATTGTTGCAAGTTAGCTAGTAGAGAAGAGTGTTCATAGGTTTGGTGAGAGGCATACATAATAGATATGTAATAATGAACATAGAAGAAGGTTGTTGAATATGTTTATCATGTTCACTCTAATTTATATAGTGTTACATGAAGATTTGGATAGGTAATCAAGTTACTAAAGATGATTGGTAGGAAAGGTGATAGCTAGTGTCAACAGGAAGCAAGTAAAAGGTATTGTGTGCTTAATAAAGTAAACATTTCAAGGAGAAAATTTAGGAGTTTATCTGGGACATACTCAGGTATATTTAACCCACATAGTTTATACTTCATAGGTCCATAAGGTATAATCTTATTATCCCAGTGGCTTGATGACAATGTTCTTCAGGGCTCGATGAAAAAGAGTTGACAAATCCAATGAATTTGATAGATTTGAATGGCTAGGTGCTTTTCATGATGCTGGAAGATGTTATTGAAGCATGTGCTTGATGAGTTGGTGATAATCGGGATTAGAAGGACTTGATTGGTTGATTTTTTGGTCAAATGTATTTTTCTTTATATTATCATTTGTTCTTCGCCAACATAGTTGATAAATCATCTTGTGCAAGTACAAAATGTGTTATCTGGGAGATTTATGATCTTGAGAAGATGGTTATAGTATGTTTTCAAGACTAAGTGGTCATAGATGAATTAAAATTAAGATATTTTGTCTATAGATTGAAAGAGATGATGAATTAGGCTTTGCCAACCTAGTTCTTGGTATAAGATGATAAAATAGGGAAAATTCATGTTGCGGAATGTGGATGTAGATGTCAAAGGTGGATGGAAGAGGGAGATCTTGATTCAGTGAAATCATAAGTGTTTTCAACAAGAGGATTCAAAATATATCTACAAGGTGTGCTTTTAAGGAACTGTAATCAGACAGTGGAGTTGTTTTTCTCAGCAATTCACAAAAATCCTATCAGATTGGAGTCTGATTGATCATTCTGGTGATCAAGAATATAAGGAAGTGAACCTTCCTCAGGGTTGTATCTCAAGGCTTTATATTTAAGCAGTGTGCTCTAGGAAGTGAGCCTGATTGTATGTGAAATTCCCATATACATTATAATAAAGTTATAATTCTAACAAGGTATTTTTTTATTGTGGGTAATCATCCCCACCGTTGTTTTTCCCCTAAAAAATTTTCCATGATAAAAATCTCGTGTCAACTTGTGTGGATATGATTTTGATTTTGTGTACTTGCATTTTAATTATTTCATTTAATTAGATCAGATTTAAGGGTTCACAAGTTTAAGGGTTTTGGGGTTTAAGGGTTTGAAGTTTGAAGAGTTTAGGAATAACTAATTCATCTTCCCTCTTATTTTTCCCTTTCCATAGTATCAAAAATTGGTATAAGGTATTAGGTATCTTTAAGGAAGATTAAAAATCTTGAGGGAGATCCACTATATCTAATAATAAAAAATATAGTCCAAGGTCTGAAGGCACAAATTATCCCACATGGGAAGAAAATTAAAAATCTATAAAGATGACCAAGGATAAGAACATAGTTTTCTACATGAGAAAGGTTAATGAGTTAATTTGTGGCATTAGATATGTCGGTGATGTACTAAATGAAGGAGAGATTATTTCAAAAATACTGAAATATTTTCTCAATGGAGTTGTTCAGGAAATTAGAACTATTGTTAATGTGATAAAAGACATGCATAGATCAAATATCAGTAAAGGTTCTTCAAAATAAGTATTTAAGTATGAAAATGAGTTAAGAGAACTTGAGGAAGAAGAAAAAGAGCTTCAAAAGCTAGAAGCACTGGTATTAAGGAAACAATCAAAGGGATTTGGTAAGTTCAAAAGAAAAAAATTGTCATTTTTTTTTGTGTAAAGAGGTAGGATATTTTGCCTCTAGATGTATAGAAATATATCCTAAGTACAAGTCTATCAAGTCCAAGCATGAGAAAAATCATTTATATGCTGATGAAAATGATGTAGATGATGAATCTAATAATGATGATATTAGTGAATATGAATTTGTGTTTGTTATAACCAAGGAAGTTGAATCTAAGTTGGAAAATATTATATCTAGCATTCTTGTGAAAAATATTGATGAAGATCTCATGTATAATGAATATGTTGTAAGTGTGATAAAAAGATGAATGTCAAACAAACAATATGTAAGGAATTCATCGATTTCTCAAACTATCAAGGAATACAATCTGATCGTTGATAATGAATTCTCACATCACTTGATCAGTGACATGAATAAATTTGAGTGATACAATAAGAATCAAAGTGACACTAGCAAGAAAGAAGATAACTCTAAAGGTATGAGTTCCATGATCTATACTGCCAAATATATTATGGCTAATGATCATTTTTAGTTGTGCGCATGAGAGGACCAAAAATTATGATACTTCTGTTAGTAATACCATTGTCTATATTAATATTGATAATGTCACCTTAGAAAACACTATAAGTCATGTAAATGAAAAATAAAAGGTTGAAGTTGCACAAATAGATGGAAGTAATGAATGGCTAATAAATTGTGGATGTTCATATCATATGACTGGTGATATAACCAAGTTTATGAAATATGAAGAGTAT
Organism: Thuja plicata; assembly: GCA_018584345.1. NCBI lineage: Eukaryota > Viridiplantae > Streptophyta > Pinopsida > Cupressales > Cupressaceae > Thuja > Thuja plicata. The sequence continues at coordinate 1,516,069 of MU224820.1, forward strand.
GATGGAAGAATTTCCAAATGGGGTGACAGATATGAAGGTATGATTTCCCTAGATGGAATGAATACTAGAGATAATATGCTACATGTAGAAGGTTTGACACACAACCTTCTTAGTGTTGGTCAACTAGTTCAGAAGGGACACACTCTCAATTTCAGTGATAAAGGATGCAATTTTTAAAAAAAATCCAGAAGTGAGATTGGATTAGGATCAAAGATCCAAAGGAATATCTTCAATATGGATAATAGAGTTAAGTATCAGATTACTCAGACTGGACAAAGTCAGAAAAAAGAGGCAAGGAATCAACATTAAAGATGCATTGCATCAACAATATCTAAATTAGTTGTAGAAGGCCTCAAAGGAAATTGAAGAGTAACCAAATGCAAGAAAGGAAGAAGGAACTATGTCAGAGGCATGAATGAAGAAAAGGAAATCAAGGTATGAAAAATTGGATTATGCTAAATATAGATACTTGATTGCTCAATCTAGTAAAATTTAGTTTGATTCATGTATAAGTAATCTAGATGAATACCATGAATTTAAATTAATGATGGGAATAAAATTAAGTACATTACAGACAGATCAATTAGTCAGGAGGAAGGAAATGAAGATGCATATACAACAGCAAACGAAGAGGGGTCCACATGTTATGAGAACTTGAATGTTCAAAATCAAAAGGAATGTAAAGTCAAAAAACTTATGAAGAGTGTAAGTCAAGAGTCAACTGAAGGAGACTCCAAGTCAGAATATCAGAAGATTATAGAAAGATCATATCTATGTAATTTCTAAAGCTAAATTTAGAGATGTATATAGAAAAGGCATAGATGATCAGTGGGTTAGAGTAATGACAGAGGATCCTAGAATTGAAAATGATCTCAAATGCAAGCTCAAGATTAGTCTAGATAATCTTGAGGCATTGCTAACACAAAGGTGGTTAATGGAAAAGAATGGTATTGGATTAAAGGAAGAAAAATTCTCTAGGTCTATCCAAGATAATCCTAGATCAAGGAAAATATAGAATATCAAGAAGAAAAAAATAAAAAGAATAGAAGAGTCAGGCCAAGCCAAAAAATAAAGGCAAGAAGAAGGAAAAAATAAACAATAAAATAAGATGACACAATAAATCCAAGGCAAAAAAAGGAACAAGAGCAAGAAACATGTGGTAAGAAGCTCTAAATCTCAAAAAATTAGTATTAGTTTCTACTATTGGGACATAGAGCCTCAAATTGCAATATAAAAGATCACTCTCTTAGAAATAGGAGAAGTAATTATATCCATGATGTATTCAAAGGTGTGAGAAGGGTAAATAAAATTATCACAAGGAAAATAGGTAAATGTCCTTGTACTATGATGAGTAATATTAATTGAAAATATTTTAAACAAAATATTTTCATGTCTTAGATGTAATGAATCCACTCAAACTTATGAACATTCAAAATACATACAAAATATTGAGACTAAAAAGATCAATAAAAGTATGCTAGAAGCTGATAAGAGCATAGGAGGAGATGAAAAGGTATAAAAGCATGATCAAAGGGATGCTACATGAAAAGGAAAATTAAAGGAGGAAAAGGAGAAGAAATACAAGAAAATAGAGGTGACACTAAAGGACCACCAAACATGAGATTGCAGAAGAATGACAAGAGGATAAAGAAAGAAAAAGAAATGGAGAAAGGTGAAGGTGAGAAGAAGTATAAGAAGAATTCAATAATAAATAAGAACAAAGAAATTTTAGATATAGGATCTAATTTAGTAAGATCCAAAGGCAAGTCAAAAGGACTTGCTTCTCCCTCTGAAAACTAAGATGCAGAAGGATGCATAAGTCCAGATGAACCACATGAAAATATCATTAAAGTTGGGTTGATGTATGGATGATACTACTTAGGGGGAGTAGTAGGAATGGAAAGGAAAAGAGATACCTAATCAGAAAGATATTTTTTCCTGGATGTTACAAGAAAGTGTAGAATATGGATGCTAAGTGCTTGATCAGTGTATGGTTGTCACAAGAATATGTATGTACAAGAAAGAAAGGCGAAGAGGAAAAGAAATCTCACATTGATTTGAAAAGGATAACTTCATAAGGATAGTTAAAAAATATTTTTGATTGATGTCAAAGGGGGAAACAAATAGATGTGAAAAAGACAACTAAGGTAAAGAAGACATCAAAGGAGAAGTTATGAAGGAAGATGATCATATGAGAGATGGAAGTTGATGTATACATGTACATAAGAAAGAGGTAAGATAACAAATGTGATGTGTACTTTAAGGGGAGAAGCTGATGAAGAGAAGGGTATGTAATCTAACTGGAACCAAGTAAAGCATGTTCCCATGGGGAGCAGAAAAAGTGCTATTAGAGAGACTCTGAAAGATAATGAAGGATATTTCTTGTAGAACTGTTTATTATCTTTCTTGGAGTGAGGTTGTTGGTTTCTCATTGTATTACTTATTTTTCACATCACATGTTTCCATCAATGCCAAAGGGGGAGATTATTTTCATAATTGGAAAAGTTAGTAGATGAATGTGTTGGTATTGATGTCAATATAGAAAGGGAATTGATCAGAGGAAGTGATAAGAAGAATAATTTAGTTGTTTCTAAATGAATTTTTGCAAGTTAGCAAGTAGAGAAGAGTTTTCAAAGGTCTGGTGAGAAGTGAACATAAAAGATATGGAGTCGCACATGTAGAAGAAGGTGTGTACCATGTTCACCCAAATTTTTAGAGTGTTACATGAATATTTGTAAAGTTAAATAGGTTAAAAAAGATGAGTTGAAGAAAAGGTGACAAACTGTGTCAACAAGAAGCATGTAAAAGGTCTAGTGTGCTCAACATAACAAAAATTTTAAGGAAAGCATTTAGGAGTGTGTATGGGACATACTCATGTATCTTCAACTCAAATTATTTATACTTTAGAGGTCTTTAAGGCATAGTATTATTATCTTAGTGGCTTGACGATAGTGTTCTTCAAGGCTTGATGAAAAAGAGTTGACAAATCCAATAGTTTTGACAGATTTGAATGGCTGAGTGTTTTTCACAATGATGGAAGCTTTTCTTGAAGTACATGTTTGATGAGTTGGTGATACTATCCATCAAATATATTGTTCTTTATTTTATCATTTATTCTTTTTTGGCCTAGTTGATAAATCATGTTACACAAGTACAAAACATGTTATCTGGGAGATCTACAATCTCAAGAAGATGGTTATAGTATGTGGTCAAGATTAAGCGTTCATAAATGAATTAAAATTAAGAGATATGGCATGTAGATTCAAAGAGCTAATGAATTAGGTTTTTCCAATCTAGTTCTTGGTATAAGATGATGAATTAGGGAAAATTCAAGTTGCACATTGTGGATGCGGATGTCAGATGTGGCTGACAAAGGAAGAGTCTAACTGAGTGAAATTAGAAGTTTTTTAAACAAGAGGATTGAATAGAAATATACAAGGTGTGATTATAAGGAACTATAATCAGTCTTATATTTTTCATTCTCAATAGCTCACAAAAATCATATCAGATTGGATTCTGATTGATCATTATAGTGAGAAACAATGTAAGGCAGTGAGCCTTCCTCGGGGTTGTAGCTCGAGGCTTTTCATTTGAGCAGTGGCCTCTAGAAAGAGAGCCTGATTCCATGTGAAATCCCCATATACATTTTAATAAGGTTGTACTTCTAACAAGGTATTTTATTATTGTGGGTAATCAGCCCCACCGTGTTTTTTCCCCTAACAGGGTTTCCATGATAAAATTCTGATGTCAATTTGTGTGGATTTGATTTTGATTGTGTGTACATGAATTTTCATTATTTCATTTGATCAGATCAGATTTAAGGGTTTAAAACTTGAATAATTAAGGAAAAAATAATTAACTCCTCCCCTCTTAGTTGTTCATTTCCATAGTATCAACATCTTGTATATATTGCATTCAACTCAGATCTCAAATATAATAGGTTGACTAATTCCTCATGGAAGGATATATTGTGTTAAGGTTTTATTGATCAGAAGTGCAACCCCACAAAATTCTAATACATGCAATAGAGATGGTTTTTCAATTGGAATATGTATGGAATATGAAGAATACAAATGAGCTCTTTTGTGGCTAGCAAAAAGAAGAGAATATTTCCTTTGTTACCTTTCTCATGTGGAGGGATTACATTTGAGAGAAAAGAATTAGTGTGGCACATAATTATTTTATTTTTTTCATTTTGATGTTGTCAGTTACTGAAAGTATGATCCATGCAATGTAATTCAAGTAAGTCTTGTGGAAAATAAGAACACGACAAGAAAATTTCAACATGAATGTAAATGATTGCTAGAAATGTTGAAAAATAAGGATTCTTAGGATAAGGTAAAAAAAAAGATGGAGGAAACTGTTGCTACCAAAAAAAATTCTCTACAACAATCGACAGCATAAATTACTATATGGCACCAACATAGAACAATAGATCAAGGCATCCAAATCACGAGGTCTGAAAATTTTTACAAAAGAGATGGTGTTTCATGTACTAAATAAATATGCCAAAATCTCTATATAGAGCTTGTGTGGACGCACATTGGAATTAAAACAAAATCATTGATTTTGTAAATATGAGGAAGAAAATAGGTGAACAAAAGACTACTAGATATTTTGAAGAAATCCTAGAGGATTTTGAGTTTGGCATATTTTTGAATAAAGAGGATCCCACTAAAGCATATAGTTTAGATAGTGATGGTAATGAGGAGATACCCTCAGGTTCCAGTCTAACAAAAGTTGTAGACTCTACAAAAAAATGTTTTGAGTGAGTCCATGAAAGAAAAACATACTAAAATGACAACAATAATTAAAGATTGGGTTATGTAGGGGGTGTGTTGGAATAATGATACATTTGGCATCAGTGAATGCACTTAGTGAAAACACTTATTCGGTTTTGAAGTGCTTACCGAGCTCATCACTCAGTCTACAGCAGTTACCGAGCATTCAGTAAAGATCACAGATCAAACAGTTCAAACCGAGCAGTAAGGCAGTTACCGAGCACATGAGAAGAACAACAGTTACCGAGCAGACGATAGTCACTGAGTCATCAGACTGAAGATAACCGAGAAGTCAGTTTCTACCGAGTCACCAGTGTTTACCGAGTGACAATATGTTTACCGAGTAACAATATATTTACCGAGTCACCACAGCTACCGAGTT